>CAUZXS010006284.1:0-82500 GCA_963585895.1 Sepioteuthis lessoniana
CATATACATATACACACATATATATACATATATATATATACATATATATTTAAACATATATATATATACATATATATATAGACATATATATATAGACATATATATATATATATATACATACACATATATATATATATATATATATATATATATATATATATATATATATATATATATATATACATATATGCACACACATATATATATACATGCACATATATACATACACATATATATATATGCACATATATATACATATATACATATATATATATATAAAACATATATACACATACACACACATATATATATGCACACATATATATATACTCACAAATCTATATATATATATATATATTTACATTTATATATATATATTAATTATTCATAACAAATATATGTCTATGTGTTTATAATGAGGGAGGGTGGGAGAGACAAAAATAAAAGTATGTAAGCCTAAGAATATGTGAAACCTACAGTAAAGTCATGTTAATATGATACCATTATGGATTTCTTGGTTAAAATGGATATGACATTTTAATGGATGGATTTTATATGAAATGTATTCATAATGGGAAATCAAAAAAACAAAATAACAAATTTCCTTTGCTCAGTTTTTGCCTCCATGTACGGGTTATATACTGTACAGTGTGAAAGACCTATTTTTATAATCAGAAAGTAATTCTAATTATATATCATCAGTGTTAATTCTACGGATTCACTAATCTTATTTCAAATTAATTGACTGAGATATATATATGTTCCAAGAATATTTCTTTGAGAATATAAAAACATAATGCTCTCTGAATGCTTGCATCATTAAATTATGCTTATAGAATAAGTGTCATTACGAGAGTTTACAGTATATATATATATATATATATATATATATATATATATATATATATATATATATATATATATGTATGTATGTACACTTTACAATGAATATGTCTGCAAGTGAATTTGATTTCAGGTTTTTTAATTAATTGTTAACTTTTTTTGCTTTTACATTTATTTCTGACTTCAGGAGATGGGTCTAAAGTCAAAAACCTGTAGATACAAAAATAAAAAAGGGGAAACAAATTCACTTGCAAATCTATTCATTTTAAAATATTTACGTTTCTCTCACTGGACCAAAATATATATATATATATATGAACACGCACATAAATATCATTGCATACATTCAAATATATGACTACATACGTATGTCCATATGTAGTTGATATATTAGAAATATTTTTGAGGAGAGCGTGTACAGCAGAAAGATATTATCATCATGCAAAAAAAAAAAAAAAAAATTTTCTGCTTGTCACCTCCTGGTATATATGCTTGTTTAAAGTATCACAATTCCTGCGCAAAGGAAATCAGTAAATACAGAAAACATCACTTGAGGAAAAAAAATTAGAAAAAAAATAACATACCTGCTCTTAATATAAAGATATTGCTAACAAATAAATAGTAGCATCAAGTTCAGCATTAAAACAAATAATATTTAAAAGTACTTATATGTAACCGATAATTTTTGAGAACATTTTCAAATTCCCCCCCTCCCCACGCCCCAAAAAAACAAACAAAGGGTCAGATGGAAAAAATTTTTTTTTAAATTTTGGAAGAAAAAAGAAAAATTACCTTTAGCACTTGGAAACTTTATCTTCATTTTGGACATTGATTTATCAGTTTGAACCCATAGCCCATTGGCCTTAAAATGCCCTGAACCTGAGCTGATAAAATTCAGAACCCTCCACCCCCAAAACAAGTCTAAAATAAGATGCATTCAAACTTTGTGCAAACATCTTTGTTTTAAGCTACCCATTATTCCATTAAAATAGGCTCTTAATAGTTGCTATATTAAGCCTTTCATTATTATATCTCTCTGAGTTTGAAATAATGGGTTTAGAGTAAAATAGTATTCAGCTTAAAACATTGGTTTTATGGGTTCCAACCATCATGTCTCAATGAAAAAAAACAAACTTAGATTAATATCACAAAAAAGAAGAAAAATTTAGAATTAACAATAAATTAACAGAATTTGGATGCTTGCATTTTCATGTTTAAAATAAGTTCATATTTTTCTTCATTTCCTTGTCCATATGAGAATTTTAAAGTGTCTCTGTACTTTGACTCTTTTCTGGGCTGACAGTTTTTTTTTTAAATTTTTCTTAAAGATATGTTTTTTTGTTATTTTCTCTTTCATCACCTGTTATCAACAAATTATCATCTAGTCATGATATAACCAGATTTAGTGCCAGTTTATTCATGTGGAAATCAAGTCTCATGTTTGTAATCATAGAAAGAAAGCAGGAAAAAATCAACTGGCTAAAAATTAAAGAGATTTTAAATGGGAATAGAAAAGATGTGCTTTCAAATATCTTTTATTGGAGATTTCTTTTTTTAAATAATCATCATCACCATAAAAATCATGATTATAGAATTATTGGACATGAGATTTTCAAAGTACTCTTGATTTAACCAACACCATTATTATTTTTATATGGGAATAGTTTTCTGATTAATAAAAAGTTGCTGTTATAAGTTAATTGTAATAATTCTTTTATACCGGCATCTTTATTTGTATGAAAGATTGAAATAAATTGTTTCTGTAGATTTTTAAGGTCTTTTTCAGAGATATAATTGGCAAATTTGTAATTTCAGTTTTCTTTTTAAAGAAAGTGAGTCATGTCATCAGCTGATTTTGTGAACATGAAATAAGTGAAATGCATCAAAGGTTATTTGATTGACAGGTGACACCATAGACAAGGCTTTTTCTATTTGAAAAGGATTTCAAGACTCAGGATTGGAATTTTAAATATAAACATATCCTTAGGTCATATTGATCAACAAATGTTAGTTCTCATATGAGGGCTGGCAATCTGTGAGTTGCAGCTGATTGGGAGGAAGTCATCATAGACCTTGGAAATAGAGATGGACTAAGGTGAACTCGAAAAAAAAGGGTGGCATGGATCAGACAAATAGTTCAAAGACCTGAGAGATGATGAAGTCCTAAATAGAAAACAAAATATCATACCTTGATAACAAGTGACTCATGACTTAGGACCATTCCAAGAAACCTTAAAGGAAATAAACAAGGGTTCCATATTTAAGATGGTGATTGTTGTTGATTTGCTTCCTTCATGATATGATCATGCTACTGAATGCTTGCTTCTCATAGCCACTGGAAGGCTAACCCACAATAATCAGTTTCTTTTATGCAAAGACAAAGTACACAGCTTCAGATGGTTATAATAAAATTTCTTTTGCAGATCACAAATAGTTTGGTGCATGATTTTATTTCCCCCCACCCCAAAAGTTGGATTTTCTTAGCCTTTCAGCTAAACTGGTAGACAATTCATATTGCTCTGTGTATCTCCTTTTGCTTTGGGAAGTGCTTAAGTGGTTGGCAAACAGCTCTGATATCTATATCAAAATCAAGAAAGCTCAACATAGATAGTATGTCATAAACAACAGAAAATCTAGAAGTCAAGAGGAAGAAAGATAAAGTTGTTCATAGCCACTGTTGAATTGTTGGCATAGACACTCTTGAAAATAACAGAAAAGAGTCTTGGTGGTTGCTAGACAAGGATGCTATGTGTGGTCCTTGGTGTGAAATGGTAGCAGCGCAGGACAAATGAATGCTTGCATGGAAACATCCGAAAAGTTATTGAGAAAATGATAAAATGTTAACTTCATCTATCAGAATATTGTGTATGACATTCTGAAAAGGAAGTATTTAAGATTGTCAAGAGTGATCCACAATATCAAGTGGGAAGGTGTGATGAACAACATGTCGCATAGATTGACAATCTGAAGTAGGATTCTAGCCTGGAATCTATCCAAGGATAGAAGGTAGCAATGATGGTCAGAAAAATAGGGGATAAGGATTTTGTTGCTTTTGCCAGGGCAGGAGCCAAAACAAACTAAACTAAAAAACTTGAACAGTGCAATTTGTGAGTGCATCAAGTTTATATCCTGTAAAATATTTTCATTTTCTTTCTTCTTTAAAAAAAATGTTGTAAAGCCAATCGCATTTTGGGACTTCAATGGTTGCTGTAAAAAACACGCTTTTAATTTCGCAACAATTTAGTTTTTTCAGTTTTAAATTAAAGATGGCATTGTGTAGTTGTAGTGAAATTGATTATATTATTATGCATTGTTTCGACAGCAACCGTTATGGGTTTCTTCAGGAATAACATTTCTGGCTGGATAGTCTATTTTTTTAAAGAAATAAATGGTTCACTTGTCCATGAATTCGTACAGTTACTTTTTCGGATTCCTTTCAGAGAATAATTCCTGCATTGTCCTTGGATCCATGTCTAACCCTTTGACTCTTCAGCCCTCTGATACTTACAAAAAATTGTGCACAAAATACATTCAAATTTTGCTTCAGGATGCAGACATTTTTGTAAAAAGCTATTCCATCATTCCATTAAAAGAAAGGTTGAGAATGGCTGTTATATTAGGCCTTTTATTATCAATATCTGATGTGATCTCTCTGAGCCTGAATTGGGCTTATGTTGTATAGTAAAATAGTGTTCAGCTTGAAATACTGGATTTATGGTTTTAAAGGATTAATATTTATACTGTTTTAATTTACAACTTTTGATATAATTTTGAGTAGATTTATGCATTTACTAGTTTCTTCAGATGTTTTCAAGATGCACACATACTGCCATCTTTTTGTAATCAGTGGTTTTATCTAGATTTTTTAGGCTTGCAATTTTTATTTTTATTTTCAAATAGATTCTTCTGTACTAAATGCAACAGTAATAAGAATCTTGCTCATTTTATTCTTAACATTTTCAGATTTGCCTTTTAAGTTTTTAAATTGAGATTCTGTGTGGTAAGAGTAACAGTTAAAATGTTTTCATTTGTTCTGACCAATTATGGTTCAAGGCAAATCCTACTTGAGTTTTCTTCATATGGATTGAATCCGTAATGCAGCTTCAGGTTATTTTTTTTAAAGCATTTCTCATTCAGTTGTCCACTGCAACTTTATTTTGAAACAAATTAAAAAAAATAAAATTTTGAAAGCACTTATTTCTATTTTGCCAACTTTTAACACAGGTAGCTTTGAGATTGTGAACATTATACATGGTTTGGTCTATTTGCTCTTGGAATTCTTGAGGAAATGTTTTTAAGCAGATTTTTTCTCTCCAGGATAACCAAGAGCAGTGATAATGATAGCTCTTGTTCATTATGACAAGTCAACTTCAGGAATGCTGCCTAATTGGAGAATGATAGTCAATACTATTTCCAAAACAATTTCAAACATTGCTAACTTAATGCTCTTTAACATTCATTGAGTATTTTCATTGGTATTTTTATGACAACATTTGATCTAAGAATATCATGTTATGCTAATAGCATAAGGTTTTGTCAATTTTACAAGCAAACATATAGAGAAATGTACATGGTAGAGTGTCTGTCTTTGCTTCAGTTTTTGTAGTTATTCAGATCTTATGTAAGATATTCATGGATACTAATTATAGAAGATGAAAAAATTGTCGGATCAATTTTTCAACTCTGTAGATACAAGACAAAAAAAATCAACTTTTGAATGTCTTAGAGTGAGAAATCAAGAGATTGCAGTAGAGACTATATATATATATATATATGTATATATATATATATAGAGAGAGAGAGAGATATGCTAATATTTCATTTAGTGTTATGATAGTTTATATATGTGTGTGTCAGTAAGTTCCTCTTTTAAAATTCAAATAAACAGCCTGTAAACCTTGTCAGAGTACCAGTCAACATCTGAATAAGATCCGGCTCCTGTTTTGGTATTTCACTGTCTATCTATTTATTTATTTTTTTTTTTTCCAAATATTTTTGGGTTTTTCCATCTGTCTTGTTTTTCCTCTTCTAACATTTTTTTTTTTTTTACTTTTACTTCTCTCATTTCTTTTTTCATTTTTTTCAAAAATTCTGTTTTTTGCTCTATAAAATTCTAATCTACATATTTGTTTTTGGTTTCCTTGTCTCTACCATTGAATCTGTTTTTCAGCTCTGCAATTCACTTAGAAGAAGAATGTTATTTGACAGAAATGAGCTCTGCATGCAGAATGTAATGAATGATAAAAGCAGTAAGCACAAAAATTTCGAGAAAATTAAAAAAATATAAAGACTTTTTGTTGTGCTTTTTTTTTAATTTGTAGGCGAAGCATTAAAGAGAAATTTCCTTTATTTTTGGTTATAATTAGAATTTTGATTTTAGGTTTTGGAATGATTTCAGCAGATAATAATAACAGCAAGAAGAGGTAAATCAATAAAGATTAGGTGGTTGGAGAGGTATTTAGGAACCTTGCTAATCATTTTTCTTTTTGAGGAATAAGTAAAAAAGAATGAGCTATGAAGTAACCACAGCCCAGAAATTCTTTGGGTATTTTTTTCCTCAACTACTGTCATTTTATCTCTACTCTAAGATGTGACAGATGTTAAGTAATTTTGTTTTGTATTTGCCACATAAAATGATTATACATTGATAACATTTTTTTTAATTGAGGAGGTCTGAGAGAAGATGATGCTAAAGACCAGGCATAGTCCTCTAAGACTTGAGGGAAAATGAATCCTTGGTCAAACTTGAAGAATAAAGAATTTGGTATTTTGAGGGAGAGTAGAAGGGAAACTGACACCAGTTTTGCAGTATAAGTTCTACACCCCAAATAGTAAATTAGTAAAATAGAATTAGGTATAAGAAGGGCAGGTTGCATGTGAAGTATATTTCAGCAAATACCTGGACATTAAGAATAGCATGATTAATTTCTTTTTTTTTTTTACACAGTATTTTCAGAAAGCCTGTGCTTTATAAAGGAAAAGTAGATTTTCTCAAATAAAAAAAAACAGTTTTTCCTTGGGTACATCAATGTAAATCCATGAGACTAATATTATTAGATATGCACACATTATGTAGTATACATTATATGTAAATAAAGTGTTCTGCATTTCATATTCTATCTAGATGCTGATGTATTTTTGCAAAGCAACATTTCATGGGTTATGCAATAGCCATTTTGCAAGTTCTAGTGTAAACCAAATACAATGATAAGGTACTTCTCCACTTGCAGGTGAATTTTTTAAAAAGCTGATTTCTCTACTCTGTATTTTCTTAAATAATTGCTGACAGCATTCAAGAATTTTTTTTCATGTATCCTATTCCCACCTTCCTCTTCAAGTTTTTAACTGACACCTTCTATATACATTGTCAGATGTAGATGCTGTAGATTCTATAATCTGTTGACCGTATATGTCTCCTGATGATGACAACATACAAGCTGAAGCATTTAAAAAAAGTAATTTACCCTAATCCCCACCCAATGCAAAGATTCATTTAACTCATGCCTCAAGTCTTATAAGCAGCGACCATGAACAGATGAAAACTATTACAAAGAGCCATTAGGTGAGAATTTCATTAATGGACGTTTCCTGATCCAGCCTCGTTTTGGGAATCAGTGGCTAGGTAAGTGGTTGAATCTGCACTCATGATACTCAGCATTTCAGAGTCATGTTCCGGGATGGGTTCATGTGGCTTATAAATCTTGGAGTAAATCCATTTTCGGAGAGCAGCCAAATGATAAAGGATTATCTGGCTGAAGATGGTCTGGGCTATGCACAGGATGCACGTCACAATAGCCTCAGCCGGCACATTCCAGTTGAGCACATTGTAGGCATAATGGCGGCCGTCAAGGATAGTACCGTCATTTAAAAAGTAAGTGGCATTGAATATTGCATAGATTGATCCCAACATGATAGGGAAAAGCATGTGGAAGATACGTATTGGTGTTGCCGATATGAAGATATCCAGAACGACATACACAGTATTCAGCATGTGCTTGGTCTTGCTCATGTTTGTCATAAGGAATTCTGGAAAGGAATACAAAACAAAGTCATATAAAAACTATCTCTGTATATATAAATGAGAATTTTCTTTTGTCTCTTACTATTAACAAAAATAATCAAAAGTTTGTCATGATTTTTCAGATGCAGAATTTCTTTGTGCTGGATATGTTATATCATACAAAGTGGAAGTAAAATTAGAAAACTAAAACAGGTTTTATAGTTAAAAGGACAGTATTCTTTTAATTAAAATAATGAGCATCATTATAGAGTTCTAACTGATAAGGTTTAGTTTGGTTTGTTTAATGACATATCAACTCCTTAGGTTTTATTTAATGTCAAAATCTTACTCATTTCTAAATGTTTGATTGTAAGCATAACAATTTTCAATATTTCAGTGCATTTTTTAAAATTGCGCTTATTTGTCAAAAATCATTTGTTTGCAGTATATCAAGTATTCCTATTTAATACAAATAATTTGCACACAGCTGTATGGTTTCAAGTAATTATTCCCATTTAATAATAATTATTTATTTGCATAAAGTTATATAATTTCAAGTATTCCAATTTAATATTGATAATTTGCAAGCAACTATATAGTATTGACAAATAATTCTTAATACAAATGATCTGCAAACAGTTAAATAGTTTCAAGTATTCCTATCTAACATTAATAATTCTATTTAATAATCAAAATTTGTTTGTACAACTGGTCTCACATATTCCCATTCAATACAAATAATTTTCAAGTAGATCTACTTGACTCATAGATAGAACCCTAACAGGTACTACCAATCTTGTTGAGAGTCTCACCATCTTACCAATTAGGATATTGGTTGGTTATGTGAAATTAGTCTTTTTTTCAAGTAACTGATGATAATCATTTGTAAACAATTATAACTTTAATTAACTATTTGTACACAATTATATTATTATTATTATATAATATCAATAATTTCGAAGCAATTATAAAATTTTAAGTATTCCAATCTAATATTATTAATTTTCAAATCTATTTGACCCATACTTGGGATCCTAATAGGCAATGCCACTTCAGGTCAGAGTGGACCTGAGGAAAATGGCAATGAAAGGGTAATTCCACATCCTCTAAAACTCTAACCTCCCAACTGGATGTAGGTTAGTGTCATGTCCAAGACACTCTTTTTTAGAGGAAGTACTTACTCTGCTGCAGGGAGTTATAACCCTTGTATGAACATGACAGGATTTGTGTATGTATATATCTAACCCCTTTTTTTCATCAATAGATATGGCAGTAAGCACATGTATATAAAAGCTCCGAACTGGAATGTTGACCATGTATATTGGATGGTTGATAAATTGTTGCAGGAAATGCAATTGGCAATCTGAGTTCAAATCTTGGAGGATACTGTTTGCATTTCACTTAGCACTAATGCCCAAGGGAAAGGTATGAATCTACCTGTTTTACCCACAGTTAAGAGTAAATAGTAAAGTTAAGGCTAAGTCTGGAATAAACCAAGAATAAAACCAATAAATATTTTCAACTACATTACACAACTATTCTTTTTAATTTTCAAAAACTTTTAGACAAAGTGATGTCAACATATGCAATAGGAAAGGCATGAGCTATTATTGACCATGTGGAAATATGATCTCTTTGATAAAATAAAATGGGAATTCTTCCAAGCTGTAGTTCTATCAGTATTGTTGGATGTACCATCTGGACTTTCATGAAATGCTTGGAGAATAAGCTAGATTATAACTACACAAGAAAGCTATGTGCTGTTTTGAACAAATCCTGAAAGCAGCACCCCACAAAATAGTAGCTGTATGGTCACAAACTTTCCATCTCACAGACGATCCAAGTAAGATGGACAAGACATGCTGGGCTGTGGGAGAATCAAGGATGAACTCATAAGTAATGTTCTCCCATGGACTCCTACTCTTGGACATGCCAGTGTTGGCCAACCAGACACTAAGTGTTGTCTAGGGAGCCAATCAGGAGCAATGGCTGATTGAGATGGATGGTAAGATAGAGTCAAAAGAATCTGTTATCAGTCTGACTTGAAGATGATATTGAGAAAGCATTATTAATTCTGACATATACTTTCTTATATATTTTAATTTTTAGTTATTATTTTCTTTATTACAATTCCCTAAAGACACTGTTTGATGATGATAAGGAACAGCACAGATCAGAAATAGTAATAAAAGATAAGCTCTTGGTAAAATTTGAACTTGTGTCTTTTTTTACCTTGGGGACACCTGGTTAAACATACCAGCTACTACAAAGAGTCATTCATTTTCAGTAGCTCAAATCAAACCTATAAACTCATCCTTTATTCTGTTTCTCAACTTCTATTGAAGAACTGAGGAGACTTGCTATCAGTGTTTTTTATTGATATTTTTACCAATAGTATTAAAAACATCTTTTATTCATTCTTAACCAAGAGAGCTGTAAAAAAAAAAAGATGAAAGAAAATCCTAGCCCAAATGAATAGTAACAATGATAATAATATAGCAGGTGGAGACTATGTGGAGAGACAAATGAAAAATTACACCACATAATAATGCAGCAAAATGGTCCTGAAAGAGTACGAGAGCAGACATGACTGAGTGGGGGAGATAATTTACTGGAAATTGAGCAAGTGACTAAAATTTAACCATACTGGCAAATGGTGCATACACAAACCAGAAACTGTACAAGTAAATAAAACCGACAAAGTTCTCTGGGATTTTGAGATAAAAACTGATCATCCAATCCTGGTCAGAAGACCAGACCTTATAGTAATAAACAAGAGGAAAGAAATGTATCAGTAAGAGGATTTTGCCACTCTAGGAGATTACAGAGTTAAAATGCAGAAAAGTAAAAAAACTCAAGAAATACCTGAACCTTACTAGAGAACTAAAGTTGTGGATATATGAATTTGACAGCAATACCAATCATAGATTGGCTAGAATAACTAGAAGCATCCTGGAGAACTCAAGAGACTTACTGTTATTTGAATTACTTGTGTGAAAAACTTGCAAATGATAATAATAACTGATGTGATTAATTAACAGTTGATGTGAGAAGATAGTAAAAAGTAGATATACCCAAGGAGGTAAAATAAATAAATAAATAATAATAATAAAAAGATCTGAACATCCTAAGAAAGGGAAACCTTTAGAGAGAAAATGAATCTCTTCTAATAGTAACACAAAACAATGCCATAAGGACCTATTACATTTAAGTGAAAATTGATAATACACAACAGAATAGTAAGCTATATTTGGCTTCTTTGTTTATTGGCATATCAACATTCATGGGTTATTTAATGCCAAAGCCATCATTGTAGAAGAACAGCAGATGTTATTTAACCCATAGCTGGTGGAGGTAAAAGGGGGTCATATGTTTGCCAAGGGGCATTAGTTTCAAAGTGAATGTAATAGTGTGACTGGAGTTAGAACTTGCTTACTACAATGTTGCAGTCCAGTGCATGAGTCATTATGTCACAAGGGCTACCTGCTAGGTTATGTGTTAATCAAATAAAAGCAAATGCTGTAAACTAGCACAAAAGGGGCACAAAACTAGGAATGACTGGGTGGGAAGGTGATCCATTACAAACTGTGCAAGAGATTAAAACTTGACCATACTAACAAATGGTATACATACAAACTAGAATCTATCCTAGAAAATGAGATCCATAAAATTTACTGGGATTTTGAGATACAAATGGATCACTTAAGATCAGACTTACTTTTGATTAACAAGAAAAAAGGATTTATCTCATAGATTTAGCCATTCCAGTGGACCACAGAGGGAAACTTAAAGAGAGTGAAAAGATAGACAAATACTTTGACCTTGCCAGAGAACTAAAAAACTGTGGAACAATTGTAGTTGGTGTGCTTGGAATGATCTCCAAAGGCTTGGAATTGGAAATCACAGGAAGAATTAAGACCACCCTAACCACAGCATTGTTAAGATTGGCTTGAAGAGTCCTGAAGACCTGAGGAGACTCAGAATCCAGTGAGAGACCACCAGTTAATGCTGGTTTCAAAAATGAAATAAAAAATGAATAAATGATGCTGCTTAAGCTAAAACTAAGATATTATTAGGATTATTAGTGCAAAACTCACAAACAATAGCAAGTAAAAGCCTAGAAAAGAACTCACACTTAAGGATTTGTTAACAGCAAGTTTAAAATCAATTGACTTAAATAAAATTAATTGATAAAAACCATATTTAGACAGGATCAATTATCTTATGCAAATATATAAAAAAAAACAATCAGTAATTGTTATAATAAAACCATTTTATAAATAAATAAATAACCAAAAGCTTTGAACAAATACAAGAGTTTTTGCCATCATATACTGATGTACTCAGATTAGTGTTCTCATCTAGATTGTTATAGTCACAAAATTTTGGCTATTATACCCTCTGGTTTTCTTCAGGTGTTTGTTGTAGTTGGCAACCTTCTTAGAATTTTAAACCAAATCATTTCCAGAATGTTACCAACTACAAGATACACCTGATGAAGACACTAGTCCATGTACATCAGTGTATAATAATATTAATTCCTCCTCTGAGAAATTAAAAAAAAATGACCTTTTGGATATCACTAAATCATGACAATGAACATCATTTCTTAATTGTTTTTTAATGAATAATAAAGATATTTTTAATGTTTATTGCTTTATATGAACATTTCAAGATGATATTGCTTTTAATATAAATAGATTTTTATTATAACTATTATAAAATAGGAAGAAAGACTTTTTTCTTTTAATAGGAAAAAAACTTACTGGAATGTTCCATAAAGAAAATAAACGACCAATATGAAATGGTGATGACAATGGCAGTATTGGCGCCCAGATTGTACAGTAACCACTGTATCTTCAGACAGATTGGCATTTCTTGGAAATATTGTTGATCTGCAAAGAAACAAATTTACAAAGTGTTTAAGGAGATGAATTAAAATGAAACATTAAAAAAAGTTTAGTTTAGTTTGGCTTATTTAATAACTTATTAACCACTAATAGGTTATTCAATATTGAAATTTGATTAATTAGTAGATGTTTGATTATAATCATAACTATATTTCAACATTCCATTCCAATCAATTTTCTAAATTGCACATTTTTATTTATCAATAATAATCATTTGCTTTCACACAGTTATATGGCATCAAGCATTCTTATCTAATGCAAATAATTTGCTTGCTCAGTAAGCTGGGGTTGTAGAATACACTTACTGCATCTCTGCAGAGGAGTAAGACCCCCACCAACAATGACGAGTTTCCTGATTATGACACTAAACAATCTGATGGTGAGGTTCCAGTAATGCTGGAGCTTTGGAGAATGCAAAGTACCCTGTCATTGCCATTGCTCCCAGGAGTGGTCCTATGTATGGGTCAAATAGAATTAAACTGTGTACTTATGCTAAACTGAATTGCTTGAAATAGAACTATTTTGACATTTAACTGTGTGTAAACAAAAATTATACTTATACTAAACTGAATTGTTTGAATTAGAACTGTTTGATTAAACTGAATAGCTTCAAATAGAAATGTTTTTGACAATTAAACTGTGTACTTATGCTAAACTGAATAGTTTGAAATAGAACTGTTTATATGCATTAAAATGGATTTGGCATTAAATAACCTATAAAGGTTGATATGGCATAAAACCCAAACAAATGGTTTCAAATGTTCCTATTTAATACTCATCATCATCATCATCATCATGTCGTGTCTTGAGCACAGATATCCCCGAATCCTTTCTCGCCACCCTTCTCTATCGTCCATTGCTTCTGGCAGGTCTTTAGGGCTACATCCTGTATTGGCACAGAGCTGTTGTATGTAGGTTCGAGCTGGTCATCCTGCCTTTGCTTGTCCATGTGAAGGGGTCCACATGAGTACGTTACTTATGAGTTTGTCCCTACTTCTCTAGCAGTGTCCCACATGTCTGGTTCAGCTAACTTGAATAGTTTTCATGATGGGTGGTAAGTGGCCGTACAGCTGCTGCTTTGTGGGGTACTACCTCTAGGACTTGTTCAATATTGCTCACAGCATTCTGGTGTTGTTGCCGTCAAGCTTTTTCTCCATATGTTTAGTTAGCATCAATGTAGTGCATCCATATAGCAGTATCAACATGAACACTGCTTGGAAGAAACTGTGTTTCCTTTTATCGATCAGGTCTGACCTCCATAAAATCAATAGCCTATTGATAGCTGTCCATGCCTTTGCTAGTTGTGTGTTGATGCCTGTCTCGGTTGATGAGACACTGATTCTGAGGTAGGTGAGCTTGTCTACTAGTTTCAGAGAATTACCATTTAGTGTGGAGATGTCACCTCTTTGATTAAAGCACATATATTCCGTCTTGTGTGCATTGACATGGAGGCTTATGCTTGCAGCTGCTCATTCCAGACTATGTAGCAGGGTTTCGGCTTGGGCGTGTGCATTTGCTGGAAGCACTATGTCATCAGTGTAGTCTGCGTCCATAATTGTTTGTGTGGGGTACCTTCTACTTCTTTCCTTTGTTAGCTTGAAACCGTTTTCTTTCATTTTATCAATAGACGTTCTAAGCACGTAGTCTGGATAGATGATAAAGAGGTATGTGTCTCCTTGCAGTACACCTGCTACAATGTTGAAGTAGTCTGTGTCTCCATCTGGGGAACGGACTTTTACTTTTGTGTTTCTATATAACATCATTATGGCTGCGACAGCTTCTTTGGGTAGGCTGTAAGCAAGTAGTATTTGCTCCATCTTTCCTGTGTGTATGGAGTCAAAGACCTTGGTGAAGTTGACAAATAATATTGTTGCCACTAGGTTTTTTGCATGTCTACCTTCAAGAATTCGATGGATAGTCAAAATTTGTGACGTCGTGGATCTATTCCTCCGAAAGCCATTTTGGTTCTTCCGAAGTATGTTCTCAATTTTGGGTTCTATATGGTTCTGTAGTAGAGCATTGTATATCTTGGTCGCTATGGATGTAAGGGTTATACCTTGGCAGTTCTTGGCTAATCTGAGGTTGCCCTTTTTAGGGAAGGAGAGGATGCATCCCTTTGTCCATTTGTTTATTGGGTTTTGATTATATATGGCAGAATGTTGGAGCAGAATGTTGTTGAATTGCCTGGTCTCCCATACATCTGGGGGTATTTCATGAAGTCCTGCCACTTTTCCATTTTTAATTTTTCTTAGTACCAAGTCGAGTTCTTTGTCTACCATTTGCCATGCAATCCTAGATTGTCTATTTTCAACTGAGTCTCTAATCTTATTGATCTGATTTTGTATGGATTCTGCTTGTTCTTTTAGGTAGATATTAGCTAATTCATTTTGTGCTTTTTTAAGTTTCAGGGCATTGGTATTGGTTGGGTTATTCCTATTGCATTTGGAGGCAGTTTTCATGTCTGGACGCTTTTTCCTAACCACTAATGCCTCCCATGGGACGCTAGATTTAGTTCTTTGTTTAGTTGGTATGCATTCCACTGCCGCTTCTAAGTGGGCATTGACGAAATTCTCATATTCGTCATTCGGAGTATGTGTTTCAGTCTTCCATAGTGCATTGAATTTGTTTCTTTGTGGTTTCTAATATTTCTTATTTAATAATAATAATAATCATTCACTTATACACATGATTTCAACCATCTTTATTCAATACTAATAATTTTCAAACAGATCTATTTGAATCCTAACAGCAAGAACTACCACTCCATATCAGAATGGACTGGGAGCAATAACAATGAATTAGTACTCCATACATCCCAGAGCTCCAAAATAGGAACCTCAGTATAAGGTACTGTTTAGTGTCCTATCCATGACACCATTTTCATTTTTGTCCCCACCACCATCTACAATAGTTGGTAACAGGAAAAGTTAAAATTCAATAGCAGATAAAAAAAATGGACATTAAAAAACTAACCCATTCATCCCTATTGAGAAAAATCCTTCACATTCTATTTGATCATCTACTGACTCCCTTAATTTATTTAACTATCCTTTTGATAATATTGTATACACACATGCCTGTACGCACATACATACAGGTATGCACTACATCTATGCCCACACACATTTATACAGACATGCTTGCATCCACATACATATTCACTATGTGTGTATGCATACATAGTGATATAAATATGCTTGCACCTACACATATATACATTTTTGCATCAAAATATGCACACCAAAGGGAAAAAGAGCTTATAGTGTCAAAAAATTATTTGATTTATTGGGATGGAAGTGTGGTATGATATAGTTAAAAGCATATGGGTCAAAATCTAATACAAAAAAAGTTGCAAAGTTACATTGTTTCAATTATTTCTACCAAATACTAATGATTTATATACAATTATATGGTTTAAAGGAACTATTCCTATTTCATAATAATAATTCATTTGCACCCAGTTATGTGGTATCAAGCATTACTACCAAATACAAATGATATGCAGTTATATGGTTTCCAGTATTCCGATCAAATACTAATTACAATAGATGAGAACATAATAGAGATAGGACTAAGGATGGGACCACCACATTATGGGAACATAACAGAAAGAGGACAAAGATTGGACCATAACAGGATGGGACAATAGACGAGACCATTACAGGATGTGATAATAGATCAGACCATAACAGAGACAGGGCTAAGTATGAGACCATTACAGGATGGGACAATAGATGGTAACATAACAGAAACAAGACACAGGATGGTACCATAACAGGATGAGACAGCTGGTAATAATTGTAATTTAACACATGCACACTCATAAAGAATCTGAGATTCCTCAATAGGATGCACTTTGTCACAGAATCTTCTGGTCAATATATGAGCAATTCTGAAGCAGAGGATGCAACCAAAGTAGGAATTGTTTTTTGATTAACGTCTCAAACACAACTTTTGTTGGGTGGAGTTACTTACAGTAGATCTTCTCTAGCATGAAGTTAATTCATAAACTGAAGAATCCGAAAATAAAAAAAAACAGGATGGATTTTACTATCCTCCACTTGTAGAAATGAAAACAGTCAGATGACATATGTGTGATACATTAGACAAAATGCTAATGTAGTTTTAACATAGGCTTTGGTTTAGTTTGGTTTGGTTTAATTCTTTAAAAGCATATCGATTCCTTATAGGTTATTTAATACTGTAATTTGATTCAATTCTAAATGGATTACAATCATAACTATATTTTTACTGTTCAATTGAATTTTTTATTTGTTTATACAGTTATGATATCAAGTATTCCTATCTAATACTAATAATTTATGCAATTATATGGTTTCAAGTAACTATTCTTAACATAAAAAATTTACACACATTAATATCAAGTATTCTTATCTAATATGAATAATTTTCAAACAGTTTAGTTGGTAGTGTTTTACAGTATATCAACCTTTATAGGTTATTTAAGGTCAAATCCTGATTATGCATATATATAATGAATATATATGATTTGTAAATGAATAGTTTGTAGGTAACAATGTTTTAATGAATTAGAGCTCACTTGTTTCTATACAGTTAAATGGTTTGAAGTATTGCTATTTATTGTTTGCACACAGACAAAAAGTTTGAAATATTGCTCTCTAACACTAGTAATTCAATTGAATATTAATAATTTGTTTGCATACAGTTAAATGGTTTCAAGTATATTGATGTAACACTGACAATTCAACATCAATCATTCATTTGTAAACAGTTAACTGGTTAAACAGTTCTACTTGACTCATAGATGGGACCCTGACAGGTACTACCACTTTGGGTCAGAGTGGATCTGGGAATAATGGCAATAAAAGGGTACTCCACATTCCCCAAAGCTCCAGGATTGAAGTCTCACCATCAAATGCAGATCTTATTCCTCTGTAGAGATGCAGTCAGTATATTCTACAGGCCTGGCCAATTGGGCTTGACACTAACATGTACAACTACTCTGAGTCAAATTGGACCTGAGAGTAACTGAATTGTAGCCTCACCACTGGATACAGTTTAATGTTATGCTAGGGCACCTTTTCTTAGAGAGTCTTACCTCTCTGCAGGGGATGGAGTCAGTATATTCTTAACCCTGTTGATAAGGTTGAGGACAAGCCTGAACAGCATTTGATTATAGAATAATTATTGGGGTCCAGAAAGATGGTATAATCTATCTCTGATATAGATTATTCTAAGTCAATAGTAGTAAGAGCATCTAGCAAGAATATGTGAATTCTGAAAATAGGTGAGATGATCAAAAAGAGATCAAAGGTTTAAAATATTAAAATTTAAATGATGTGTGCATAGCTGAAAAACTTATATCATATGATGATGGTCTGATGTAGATGAGTCAGTGCCACTATGAAAAAGAATTATGAAGTCAGTCTTCTTACTTTTTGATAAATAGTTTTTGATGAAACACAGGCTTATGCAAGAGCAGCTCCCTTCAATACCCACCAGACCATCAGCACTGTGAAACTTTTTCTGGTTTCCTCAACTGAAAATTGATCTTAGTAGTAAGATCTAAGAACAATGACAACACTAAAAGATATACAACAAAGTATCTTCATACTAAATGAAAGGAGAAGTCTCAAAGGAGCTTCAACCAATGATATGCACACAGGAACAAGTGTGTTGAATGCCAAAGGGATTAATTTGAAGAAAATTAAGATTTCATTCATTGCTCATTTCTGTCTTACAGTTTTAGTCTTGATACTTTTCGAAGACACTTCACAGATCAACAGAATATGAAAACTTCAGGCACCAACAGTTGAAGCAAGACCATGACTGTTGATGACAAATAAGGATAGTAATTATTCAGTAAAAAGGAAGATTGCATTAAGCCTAATCTCAATTTAATGCTGGTGCTGCTTAACCCATCAGCAAATGCATAGTAATTATTTGCCTTGAATTTAAATATTACTAATTAGGTTTATAGATAGTTTTTCAAGGAGTAGATATGTAAAATAAGGATAAAAATATTAACCAAGAAACAGAAATGTTTATAATTGATAAATCTTTTCCACTCACTCAAATTGAAAGAAAATCTCTATAAAACTGAATTTTTTCCTGTTTTTTAAAAATTTCATATCTGTGCTAATAGAAATAAATCTTACCACCTTACCAACTCAATACTAAGAAATAATTTTTCTGTCATTATAATTAGCTGTGATTCAAGTGTTCACCTCAGCCCCATGTAGATTGGGACTTCAGCTAGTAATATGAAACATGGTTCTTTTTGTGAAGGCATTTAATGAATTACTTGATTTCAGTTTTAATAAATCAACAGTCATCAAACAAAATAATTATTATTATCTAATCAGAGAAGCTCCAATTAAAATAATGTCAGTAAGAAAAAAACATACAAACTAAGAATATGGATAGTAACTAGAAAGAGATATAAAACTAAAGTGGAAAAAGAAGAAAAGGATTTCTAGTTTTAAACAAATGTTTTTAAATATATTCAAAATAAAATGTAATATTTTAAAATCTAATAAGCTATTTCATTGATTTCTATAACTTATGATAACTAGTTTACATGTTAAGATTTTAAATTGCAAATTTTATTTACTGTCATTGAGAATCAAAATATGGTAAAAAACAACATATTAAGAAAAAAAGTAAATGTAAATTTCAAAACCAAACAATTCCATTTCTCTATAATGTTAGAAAATCTTTTTATCAGATACATTCCTCATTTCTTCTATGAAAATAGATTAAATCTTGCTTTATGAATGATGTAGTTTTTGTCAAAAAGTTGACAAGTGGTCCTTACTACTGAAATTGATAGGGGATACTCAGATTGAAAAGAAATTTAAGAAAAAAAACAAACTTACAAAATAATGAATTTAAGATTGTATTTTATTCAAAACAAATAACCAAAAACTCATGATTTTTTAAACAGGATACAAAAATTATAATCTGATCCTTAGATGGAAAAATCTAACTCTAAAGTGGGTGTGAGATATTAGAATGGGGCTGTCTGTTTGGTATATTTGATGGAAAATAAATATAGATAAACTCTCTTGATATTTATTGTGTTGAATATGTGTGGGTGGAAAGGATTCAAATACTTTCTCGATCCAGGTTTATTAAACCATCTATTAATAATTAAACAAAACATAAGAACTAATGATCTTTACAGCAGTTCATCATAATACACTGATATTATTGTGGTCATTGTTATTGTTGGATTTGTTTACATCTTCATTTTTGGGATTCTGATATATTAGAACAAACAAAATGTTGCAATTCTCTATCTATGAAGCATTGATTCAGTGAAAGTTGCAGGCAGAGTCCATGCACAATAAATCGCTGTCATTAAATTGTGCAAGGAAGAAAAAATCTTCAAGTAATGGGAGAAAACAAAAAAGTGATGAATAAGTAAGAGTGAATAGGAAGCAAGGAATTTTAAATCTGAAAAAGATCAGTCTTAGTTTCTGTAGAGCCATGTTGACAGTATTACCATGGTTACCACACAATCAGAAGCAGCAATAAGTTGAGACCTTAAAGAACTCAGGCATATTATTCATAAATATATATATATGTACGTGTGTGTGTGTGTGTGTGTGTGTGAAAGAGAGAAAGATAGAGAGTGAGGAACATGGGGAATTATTGTCAATAGCAACTCTGAGCTGCATACGAAGATGTATAGGATGATGGCAGAATGAAAATATTTGCAGAGTTGGTAGATCAAGCTGCTTGTTGTAGAATCAGGAATGGAAAAGGTGATGTTTAGGAATTGAATTGAAGGATTCAGGTTTATACATCCATTGAGAGAGAGAGAGAGAGAGAGAGAGAAAAGGGGGGAAGGGAACAGAGAAAAAAATAAACAAAAAGAAAAAATTTGAAAATGGGAAAAATGTTTAAGAAAGAGAAAATTGTGATATGAGGAAAGAAGAGAGAGGGGTGATAAAACAATTATCAAAGTGAGAGAAAAGAAAAAGGATGGAGAAAATAGAGAGAGTTAGAGAAAAGAGGAAAGTGAGAGAAAGAAGTATGAGGAGAAAGTAAACAGGGTGAGAGAAAGAAGAAGGATGAGGAGAAAGTAGGGAGAATGAGTGAAAAGAGAAGGATGAGGAGAAAGTAGGGAGAATTAGAGAAAAGAGAAGGATGAGGAGGGAGTGAGAGATAAGAGAAGAATTGGGTGAAAGCAGAGAGGGTGAGAGAAAGGAGAAGGATGAGGATTAAGTAGAGAGTGAAAGAAAGGATAAGGGTGAGAGAAAGAAGGAAGTAGAGAGAGTCAGAGATGAGAAGGATGGGGGTGAAAGTAGAGAGAGTTGGAGAAAGTATACTGGGTGAGAGAAAAGAGAAGGATGAAGAGAGAAAAAGTAGAAAGTGACGGATATTTAATTAATGTCATAAAAGAGATAATCGATTACTTGGTTTTATTGCATGTCAACCCTAGTGTCAAAGACATATTTTTTTAAACATGTATATGGTTTTGAGTAATTTTCTATTTAATAATTTGTAAACAATTATATAATTTCAATTGACTATTCATGTTTAGAAGTAATAACTTATAAGCCTTTGAGCAATTATTTCTATGTAATAATCTACAAGCAATTAAGTAATTTACAATAGTTTTAAACCATCATACTTAGTTACAAAATCAATGTTTTCAGAGCCAATGTATTAAAGTAGTTTAAAATCATTTTAAACATTATAGATCTATTTGAATCTTAGATGGTACCCTGACAAGTACTAACACTCTGTGAAACTGAGAGTAATAGTAATGAATTGATCCACCACAGTTTCCAGGGCTCTAAAACTGGAGCCTCACCATGAAATTCAGTTAAGTGTCATACTCATGAGAACCTCTCCCCTTTGCAGAGGGTACATCTGGTGTATTATAGGGTCTATAAACAGGATGGGAGATAATAAGTAGGAAGAACTACAGAAACAGGATCTAGAGAGTTGAGAGGAATAATATAGAAACCAGAAGGATTCAGATTTCATAAAACATTAAAATAAAAAGTGAGGAAAAAGTAAAATGTGAGAGGATGCAGAAAGAGGGAAAAAGTAAAATGTGAGGGATGCAGGAGACAAAGCTGAAGTGTAAGGAGCTCTAAAGAGAGTGGAGCACAGCCTTTCATCATTACTCCAAGGTCTGGCTCAGAGTTGTAGTACTTGTTAGCATCACATTCATGGGTCAAATAGATTTGTTTGAAAAGTATCAGAGTATTAGATAGGACTACTTGAAACCCTATAACTATGTACATCAAATTATTATCATTAAATAGGAGTAGTTACTTGAAACTATATAATTCAGTGCAAATTATAGATATTAGGTAGGAAAATTTGAAACTGTGTGTGCAAATTATTATTAGATAGGAATACTTGATGCCATATCGCAGTATGCAAATTATTTGTGTTAAGGATAGTTACTTAAGGCTAAAATTGTCTACAAATGATTATTACCATTACTTACTTGAAGCAATACAATTGCTTGCAAACATCTGACTTCAGCGTTAAATAACCCTAAAAGAGTTGACATGCTGTAAACCAACTAACCAACAGCAATTTTTTAAACAAGTGCTCATTCAGTGGCATCTAATGATAAAAAATTGGAGGGTTGTGGTAGCATAGCATTAAAAATTGAATTTTTGATCTTTTTTTTTATTTATTTTAGAATTTAAAAGACATATGCAAAGTGAAGCAACTTATATAGTAAAGTGAAGATGTCTAGATAAGTCAGTGCCAATTCTTGATATTTCCTGAACAGGAATTTAAGTAAAACACAGAATTTTGCAATTGCAGCCCTCTTCAAACTCCCCTGACCTTCAGCGCCATATGAGTAAGCTTTAAGACTGGTAAGGATATATCACACCATTACAAAAGAGAAGTTTCAGAGGAGCTTTGACTAATAGAAATCTTATTGAAATAAATATGTTGAATGCAAAGAGGACTATTTTGTAGACAATGTTTCAATTATAAGGGAGTAAGTAATGTATGAGGAAAGAGAGAAACAAATGAATAGGAAAAAGAAAAAATAATGATGAACTTTTATAATCTTAAAGTTGGGGAAGTTATAAGGAGAAAACAGAGAAAGCAGAGTGGTTTCCAAACTAGGATCATTAAGTTTTCAGACTTTTTTCATATGGGCACTTTTATTGATAATACACACATGAAATTCTAGTCCCCTTCGAAGTAATCTCCTCTGGCTGCAATGCACTTGCTGTACCGTTCCAACAATTTCTCGAAGGCCCCATGGAAATCCTCTTGTGTGAGCATGTCAATGACCTTCATCACAGCCTCTTTCATCTCCTCAATTGTCTCATAACGACAGCCTCTGAGCATAGAGAATAGCCAAAAGTCACAGGGAGCAAGGTCTGGACTATAGAGAGGGTGACAAACTGTCTTGATGACCATCTTGGTCAAATAGTCTGCGACAAGGATGAAGTCCTGCTGGAAATGCCACTGACCCAATTTGAAGAGTGCTGGCCTCTTCCTATGGAATCTCTTCCTGAACTCCCTTAAAACCTCAACATAGTAACCCTAACCCTTTGGCCAATCAACTCTGGTGTTCTGACTTACTCCTCCCACACCTCTCATCATCCCTCACAGACTCCCTGCCTTCCTTGAATCTCTTATGCCACTCAAAAACTGATGCTCGATTCATGCAAGATGGCTGAAAAGCAGTCTGAAGCATTCCATATGTTTCTGTGGCATCATTTTTTCCAAGTTTAAAACAGAATTTTATTGCATATCGTTCTTCTAAAGTGTCCTCACGTCCAGATTGCATTTTTGAAATTCACCAGCTGTGACAATCAGGCTTTAGTAGGGTGTATTCCAATTGCTGCTGTAGCTATTGATTTGAACCTGAAATCATAAAAATTGTTCAGTCATCTCATAAGATATATAGCAATAACATACTGAATTTTCAAGAGTCTACAACAATTTTAAATGCCTGTACAAAAAAGTCTGGGAACTTATTGATTGTTATGAAAAGAAGTCAAACAGTAAGAGAGAGAAAACAAAAGACAAAAAAGAGCAACAAGAAATAAAAAAAAGAACAAGGAAAAAGAGGGAATGAGGAGAAAAAAAAGAACAAGGAAAGAAAAAGATAGATCAAGAAGAAAGAAAAAGAGAACCACAAGAAAAAAGGAAAAAAGAGAGGAAAAGAAAGAAGAAAAAGAGACAAAAGAAGAAAAAGTAACAAGAAACAAGAAGGGAACAAAAAAGACAAGAGAAAACTCAAATGACCAAATATCTTTTTATAGAGAAGAATATCCCTTACAAGAAAAAATTCCAGTTTTCTAATTCATAATTATGTGAATAAGGATTTTTTTCACTCACATTAAATGCAAAAATAAAGAAAAACTTTAGGGCACTGAAAAGAAAAAGCCATAAAATTGCTTGCAAACATCTGACTTCAGTTTATCTTATATCTTAATATAGAATATGTCACAAAGAAACTCAAGACAATGTTTTTCAATGATAATTATCCTTAATTTACTGAACAAAAGAATTAATTACATATAATGTTCTTCAATTAAAATTACTTTTCATAAGCTAAAATGTATATCTTTTTAAATACATGAATGTACATGAGTTGTTGAAAAGTTCTTGGGCCAACCAAGAAAGAAAGGTATTATTAAGTTTCTTTTTTCTCAGAAGAGTGAAAGAAAAAATGAGAGACATGAGGACAAGTGTGTTAAATTTCAGGATGAATATGTGGAATAGCATTTATGTTTCATGGCTCAGTCATTTCCTTAGTTGGACAGGAAACTTTCAGCACCTCCTTGTACAAAGAGAGCCAAAATATTTTTGCTGCTTCCAAAATGGGCTCTGACCGAGTTTAGGAACTACTGAGAATTTAGAATTGACTGTAAAGTGAATTTTTTCTGGACTTAACAAATAAGGTTCCCAGAATAAGAATAATCATATCTAAAGACATTTAAACCCAATGAATAAGAAGCATATTCAAGCTAGAGATAGGGAGAGAGGGATGTATATCTAGAATAGAGAGAGAAACTGAAAAATGTGAGAGAAGTGGCTTTTTTGAAGAAAATGATGTATTTTAGGAATGAAATAATCATTATTGGTGAAGGCAATTTTGAGTAAATAAATGTTCAAATCATTGAAAGAGAAAAGCCTGAAAAGCTGAAATTGCATATGTTAAGTGACATAATAGGAATCTTTTTCTTTTGTGGAGTATACAGACAGAAAAATATGGAGAGAGAGAGAGAGAGAGAGAGAGAGAGAGAGAGAGAGAGAGAGAGAGAGGGTAAAGCGAAATATGCAAAGACAGGAAAAAATTATAATGAAGAGAACGCAAACAGGTTTCAGTTTTTAATGCAGAAGGGTAAAATGAGCTGTTAATAAGAGGTTAAAATAATATAAAGAGAAGTACATGAGATGATGGAAAGGAAAATCAAGTGAACTAGAAGAATATGAAGAGGAAAGAGATAGGAGTTATCAAAAAGAAAACAATAAAGGAGGAGGAAGGAGAAAGAGAAGAAGTGAAATAGGGAAAGAGAACACTAATTTTCTTTTTTTGAATTACTTAGATGAAGCAATATGAAATTTTATTAGATTTTTTACTTGCATTTCTTCCATCTTTAACTTTTTATCATAACCCCAAACCATCATTATGTAGTTGTCAAGTGTTGCAGGATGCTGGTTTTTTTGTTTCTGATCCGTGTCACTCACTGACAACTGTAGAATGAGGGTTGAAAGTTGTGATAATAAAATCAGCAGGAAATATGAGAGAAGAGAAAAAACAAGAAAAAGAGGAATGCAAACAAAAGAGAATGTAAAAGAGAAAAAGAGAGTATGCATGAAAGGAAGAGAGAGAATAAGAAAGAAAAAATTAATGAAAATATGAATTTAAGAGTAATGAAAAATACAAACTCAAAAAAGTTGTACAGTAAGAAAGAAAAAAAAGAGAGAGAAAATAACAGGAAAGAAAGACAATAAATAAAAGAGAGCAAAAGGAGAAATAAAAAATGAAAGAAGAGAGAGAACAAGAAAAAAGAAAAAAAAAACAAAAAGGAAAGAAAAATAGAACAGAAAAGAGAAAGAGAATAAAGAGAGAACAAGAAGGAAAAAAAAAAGGAAAAGAACAAGATACAAAAAGAAAAAAAGGAAAAGAAATAAAGTGTTTGGAAACTGGAAAACAAGTTTGTGATTGTCATGGATATTTTTTTTTGTAAATTTTGAAAGTTTATCTCTCCAAAGTAAAATGTATCTGAAGAGGTGAAGGTGAAGAAAATCTGTGAGTCAAGTTTAAATTGGTAAGAGTTGGGTAAAGAAATGATAAATCTCAGTTTTTTAAATATAGAGATACACAGGAGATTTAGTTCGGTTTCTTTGTTTAATGGCATATCAACTTTTGTGGATTATTTAATGCCAAAGCCATACTTGTAGAAGAACAGTAGTGGTACTATTTAATCCATAGCTGGGAGGATAAGGGGGTTCAGACCTCTCCCAAAGATATTAGTCCAACTGTGAACATAACACCACAACTTTGGATACATGTGAGAACTTAATTACAAAGAGCCACATATGGAATTGTATATAAAAACACATTTCTGAAAATAAGTACCAATATTTGCAGCTACATTATCATATCTTAAAAAAAGAAAAAAAGTGTATGTACATACATTTTTGCAGCACAACATATACATGTATGTCCTAATAGTCATTATGTACCAATGCTTCATAATTTTGACTGTTTCGAAGATTATCTAATTTCATTAGGTCAAGGACAATATTCTAAAATTATGTTATAAGAAAAATTAATGACAAGTTTTAATTTTGATAATAGAGTTGAAACTGTCTTCTCATTGCATTACTATTTGAGATTGTATAATCATACTCGACTGTTTTTAATATATTTCAATGTGTTTATGAATAAAAGGTTTTAAGTTGTAACAGATAGGATTCATAAAACTTTGCAAGAGTAATTTTCCTTTCACAAATACTTGATTTAAGGCTGCCAGAGACAACCATTAAGGTCAATATCAGATCACTTCCTATTTATTGAATTCACTTGCAAAAGCAATGGAATATTGATAGAATTTTCAAAAAGAAAGTTGCTAAAAATAAACTAAGAGAACAGAACTATTAGAATAATTCTTTTTGGAAGATTTGTAGTTCACTTTAGATTTAACCCTTTTGGTTGTTCTATTTTGAAATCTATCTTGAAGGTAAGTATATAATAAGAGATCAGATTTTATTTTGTATTTTAACATTTTATGTTATTTCAATTTAAAGTTAGGAGAGGAAAAGAAAATAATGCCTTTAAAATAAAGGTATTATTTCATAACCCAATTATGAATCTTTTCATTTTTTCTTTTCTTTCAATGTTGATATGATTTCTTTTTTCAGATTCTAATGATTGAATAATATTACTGTATTTTTTTCTTACCTTCAAGTCTTTAGGTTATTAGATTGTAAACTTCTAAAATTTTTAGAAGAATGTTTTCATTTAACTCTCTTTAGAATGCATAGCTACTGAAATTGAAATTTCAAATTGAAAAAAAAAATCTACACTCGGAGCTAGCTTCCTTAGTCAGTAACTTGCAGAAAATGAATTATTGTTTAAGTGAGTGTGAACACTGACCCAGCACTATTTTCCCTTCTCAGATTATAATGATCATTATGGTTTGATGTAAGTTAATTTAACAATATATCAACCCTTTATGGGTTATTTGATGTCAAAATTTGATTAACTTGTAAATATATATGGTTTCAAACTACCAAACTGGAAAATGCCTGGACATGACAGCATATGTGGGTACTGGTTCCAAAAATTCACTTCCATCCAAGACAGACTGGCTATCAAAATCAATAGATGCCAATAAGAAACAGACATACCCGACAAAAGGAAAGACCACCTTGATACAAAAAGACCCTAAAAAAAGAACTGCTTCCAACAACTACAGACCTATAACATGCCTACCGATGATTTGGAAAATACTAATGCCACAAATTAGGGAGGAGATATAATTTACTAATAAACTATGGACTCTTTCCCAAAGAACAGAAAGGATGCCATAAGTAGTCCAGAGGTATAGGAGAGCTACTATATATTGATCAACAATGTGTGCATATATAAAAACGCGAAAGTAAAAGTTTGTTCACCAGATGGAAACATAGATGTCTTTGACATTATTGCAGGTGTGCTGCAAGGGGTCACATTAACTCCATACCTGTTTATTATCTGCCTAGACTAAGAGCTTCGAACATTTGAAGGAAAATGGCTTTATGCTAGAAAAGGTAAGAAGCAGAAGATATCCACATGAATGATTACAGATACTGATGACATAGTGCTTCTGGCAAATACACCTGCCCAGGCCCAATCCCTGCTGCATAGTCTGGAACAAGCAGCAAGTGGCATAGGCCTCCATGTCAACACAGACAAAACAGAGTTCATATGTTTTAATCAAAGTGGTAACATCTCCGCACTAAATGGTAGATAACTGAAATTTGTGAACAAGTTCACCTACCTCGGAAGTAGTATCTTATCAACTGAAAAAGATATCAACATGTGACTAGTGAAGCCTTGGACAGCTATCAATAGACTATTGGTCATATGGAAGCCAGACCTATCAGATGAAATAAAGCACAGTTTTTTCTAAGTAGCGGTCATGTCAATATTGTTGTATGGATGAACCACATGGATGCTGACTAAGCGTATGGAGAGAAAGCTTAACGACAATTGCACAAGAATGCTGTGAGCTGTACAGAACAAGTCCTGGAGGCAGCATTGCACAAAGCAGCAGCTGTATGGACACTTAACACTCATCTTGAAAACCATCCAAATTAAATGAGCAAGACATGCAGGACACTGCTGGAGAAGTAAGGGTGAGTTCAAAAGCAGTGAACACCCGCACATGGACAAGCAAGAGTAGGGCAACCAGTTAGAACCTATCTACAACAGCTCTGTACTGCTATAGGATGTAGCCTGGAAGTACAAGAGTGATAGACAATAGGGACGAGTGACAGGAGAGGGTCAGGGAAATCTGTGCTAGCGGTACGCCATGATGATGATGATGATGATGGTGTGCATTAACTATAAAAAGGCATATGATATTGGCCCGTAAAGCTGGATAGACTATCTCAAAATCTATAAAATAAGAGTGGTTTCAAGTAACTAATAATAAAAATAATTCTTTGTAAAGTATTATAGCTTCAAGTATCTATTCTAAATACAAATAATATGCATGGAGTTCTATTGTATCAAGTATTCTTATCTTATACTAATAATTTACACACAGGCATATCCTTTCAAACATTCCTATCAAATACTAATAATTTCAAACAGATCTATTTAATTTATAGATAGAACCCTAACAGGTACTAACACTCCAGGTCAGGGTGGACTAGGGAGTGATGGTAAAAAGGTGTATTCCACACTCCATAGAGCTCTAGAATAGGGCCTAACCACTAGATGCAATTTAGTATCATATCCATTTTCTTGTGGTGGAGGGAGTCTTACTGCAACAATGTACTAAGCGTATTCTAAGCCCCACAAATGGGATCATTATGAGCATAAATGCTTACTTCACACTATAATTAAGCTGCAAATTAGAGTGGAAAATGTTTTATTTCTCAAGTTAGAGCATTATTGTGTTAATTAAAGTCTTACTATGATGTATTATTTCTACTCTGTTATGGAAACATGTATACAAGAATTTGTATCATTCAAATAATATATATTATTGAAATAAGAGAAGAAAAAAACATTAAAAAAAACAAAAACCTCCAAAAACAAAAACATCCAATTTGTAGCATTTGAATTTTTTAGTAAATTCTTTAAATATATACAAATATACATACATTTAACAAAAATACATAGAAACAGAAAATATTAATGTATCTAAAAAGAAAAACACATTTATAAAAACAAAATATGCATACATAAAAAAGTAGCCAAATGTAAATGAAAAGTTTTATATAAATAATATGAAAGTATATTTGCATATTACAATACTTAGACTCATATGCAAAATGGATATATATATATATATATTCTCATAGATATACAGTAATGCATATCCCAACATTCATAACACTGATTATATACATTTGAATAATGAATATGTAATGTTCGCAATGGGACAATCAAAATCTGATTCTGAAAACTTAAAGTCATCCCCAGTTTATCCAAAATAGCTATTCATGCATGAACAAGATTTGTGCATAGACATGTTAATGTACACATAAAATTTTGGGGTACTGAAGTGATTCTGGTATTTAAAAAAAAAATTAACATATTATTCAAGTGTTGACATTGATGTATGGACTTTGGATATGTCATTTGTGTATACTCTATTATCATTTTCAAGTCACAGGTGATGTTATGTCTATCATTTTAGGAAATGGAAATGATGCCCTGAGTTCTAAATGAAACTGTTAAAATTTCCCTTTCTTGAGCAACAGACTTAATTGTAAAACTGTCTCTTCATTTACTTAGAAAACACTGACTAAACTGAGATTTTTGGACAACTAAAAGGCTAATAAATTATTGGTGAAAGGATCTGATGTTGGTAAAAGATTTAGATTTTAAAAAGTCAAATCTAATGTAACAGCCTTTGTGTTAGCCTATCACTGTCTCAACCACAGTAAAAGGATGTGTAGATCATGCATGCTGGCCTTCAATCAAATTGTTGTTAAGTTTGTTCATTATTTGATTCCATATCCAGTGTTTTGTTTACTCTAGTATGGCTTTTTCAGAAGACCAGTTCTATACAGTTAAATATTATCTAGTCAGTATTAAAGAAAAACCACAAACACAATGCCACACTAACAAACGATACTAGTTGACAGTATTGTAACACTGGTTATCATTAGTAAATATTCTCTCTGGTAGAATTATAATTAGTACTGTGATACAGACAACCTCCAGCCCTAGTGGCAGTCCCCTCCAAATGTTGTTATATAGAACATAGATTAAAAATAAACTATGATTTTGTGAGGACTTATAAGTTAATAAATGTTGCAGAGAGGTCTTGATTTTCTGGTGACTGGAAAAGAAGTCATAACATTGGTTTCTGGTTAGAACATTTTCACCCAGATGTTTATTTTATACAGAAAGATGAACACAAAGTAAAGATACAGTAAAGCATTATACTTACATTGTAAATGGATGCCTTAAAATTTTAAAATTGTTTCAAATGCTAAAAACAGGCAGAAAATTTGCTAGCCATTAATCCAGTTGCCCTTGTTTTACAGACAGAAAAAGATGTTTGGTGAATTACAGGAAGATTATATCTTTTTTCCAACAGGTTTTCTCAGCTTATAGAAATTTTTGTACTTTGTGATTATTTTATGGATGACTGCATTTTGTATGCATTCAAATATTCTTACAGGTGAATGCATTCATGTTGCTAAGTTCCTTAAGATCATAAACTGCTTTTATAACTTTTGGGCTAAGTGACATGTGCTATATATTTTTCTTATTGATGATCTGAGTTTAATATGCTAAAAAATATGCAGAATATTTTGATATTTTAAAATAAAAACAAACCAAAACTATTGCAATGTTATCAAAATAGGAATTTATTTTGCTTGCAACACAGCAAATTATCAATCAATCAAAATGAAAACTGAAATTTTGATGTGATTTAAAAAATCATCATAAGTAAATTTCTAAACATACATAGAAGACCAATATTCTAATAAAAATATTTTTAAATGATCAAACTTGAAACATCCTAACATAGTACCAAAAATGATTTTTAAGGTTGATAATCATTTGAAATTCATTCCTTAAAAGATATAATATAGTGAAAAAAATGAAAAAAATTAGCCTTCTCCTATCATTCAGGATAAATAAAAAAAAACTCACACACTCATCAAAATTTAGTTTAATATTGAAAATTTAGTTGTAAAACATTCATAGAAGCCATACAGATGACAAAAACTTTGGTTGATTAAAATAAAACTAACATAAGATGGTAGGAGTATTTTTTGTAAAAAGATCTAACAGCTTGATTTTATTTGAATCTGATCATTTATTTGATATCTATTTTGTAAATGATAAAAAATATATAGATATTAGAAAATGTAAACAAGCAAAGTCATGAAGAAAATTCAGTCCACAACAAAGCAAGCAAACACAACAAAACCTGACAAATTTTGTTTGCCAATATCATAACTTATCTTCCACCAGAAGAATCAAAAGTATCTCAATTGGTTTAAAAGATATCCACATACAAAATGTGAGGTTTATTTTGCAGATTAATTCTTTATCTCCTAAATGGCATTATACAACATTTCATTCTCAGTAAATTTACCTTCAAGAAAAAAAAAAACTCCAAAGGATTAATACTATTCAAATACTGATCACTTAAAAAAATAAAAATAAAGAAGAAAGTACTGTTGTATTTTGACCTTCGACCTGGCCAAACTTGCCATTCCAAAGTGATGCACCAGAAGGAAGTGACACATTCTGATGGCGCTTATGAGGAAAAATTGTGTAGGTGGACCTGGTTAACAAAATGGGACAAGGAAAAAATCCCATGATACACTCATAGACTGATGCACCGGAAGAGAGTGGCCTCTGAACTGCATGACAGTTATTTCTGCTTGATGACGATCAAACATGCCATTCCAAAGATTGAGTGGGTGATAGAGTGGGCGTTGAACAATTATATAACTCTGTCAAGACAGTTAGAGTTGGAGTTAGAGACAAGATGTGGTAGGGACAGCCACACCAGGCCGAAGGGGCCCTGGGCCTCTGGACCTCCGGTTGAGCAGCCCTGGAGAACGAGAAAGACACAACACTGACGGCCATAAGAGTGGGGGTCAATATATTGCAGTTCTGTTCGGTCTCCAGCTCCCTCTCACACGCAAACCTCTGAGTAACCCTTTTCAAACCTTTAAAATAAAGGAGAGGTATATTTTTTAAAAGAAGTCTTCGCTCGTCCTTTATCCTTGTATCGTTGTAATTCTTTCTGCATGAATCTGCATATGACTATATAACAGTACAAAAGAGGCTACAGATTCACAAAATTAAAAGAAAAGATAAACCATCTCATAAATATGGATGATGTAAAAATTTTGGCCAGGAATAAAAAGGAATTAGACACCTGTTATAATATTCAGCTAAGATACAGGAATAGAATTTGGAATAAAGAAATGTATAACACTTATAAGGAATAAAGAAAAAAGAGAAAGTAAAGAAGAAACAGAGTTGCCCAATCAGGAAAGCATCAGAATACTTGAAGAAAAAGTAGTACTATTAGAAGCAGATACCATCAAGCAAAGACAAAAGAAAAAGTAAGAAATAATGAACCAAAGAGTGCAGCAAACTGGCAAGGAAGAAATACAAGAACAGGTACTGACTGAGTAAAGAAGATGATCCACTGGAAATTGTGCAAGTCACTAATATTTAACCATACTTACAAATAGTGTAAGTACAGACCAAAATTTGTTCTAGAAAATTCTCAAGGATTTTCTGATACAAATGGACCACTTTAATTTTAATTAAATGGATAGGAACTTGTCAAAGAGTGGATTTTGATATTCCAGCAGATCATAGAATGAAAGTAAAAGAAAGTTAAAAACTAGAGAAATACCTGGATCTTGCCAGAGAGTCGATAAATTTATGGAACATAATGGTGATGATGATACCAATTATAATTGGAGCCTTTAGAACAATCCCAAAAAACCTGGAAAAGAGACTGGGGGAACTGGAGATCAGAAGTAGAATTGAGACCATTTGAACCACAGCACTGCTGAAATCAGAATACTTAAAAGAATCCAGGAGAGTTGAAAAGAATTACTGTCACTCAGACTTCAGTGAAAACCACCATTGATGCGAGAAATCCATAAAGAGATAATAATAATAATAATAATAATAATAATAATAATAATAATGATAATAATAATAATAATAATAATAATAATAGACCATCAGCTAAAACTGATGTGAAAAATTCTCAATAGCAGATTTACACAACATTTTATACAAACCATTTTTGTCTTTATCCTCAAAATCCTTACTTGAGAAATTTTTTTTACAGGAACTTAAACTGCATATATTCAATTTTTTTTTATAACTGGTATTTATAAACATATCCTATACATCTATAATCATTTATGATAAAAATTCTCTAGCTCAAGTTTCTAAAATCATTTTATCAACAATAATTAGAGGAATATGTTACATATGATAAAAAAATGTTTCCTTGAAATTTCCTAACGTTTAAATTCTTAAAACAAATATACATATTTGAATTCTAGAAAGCCTATAAAAATAATGGTCCCTTCTCTGTAAAAAAAAATTACTGAGAAAAACTATAAAGGGTTTACACTGAAGTCCCAAATTTTTTTCAAAGGTATGTTTGTAGAAGATTTTTTTCTTTTTCTAAGAGTGATGCATTATTATTTCACTTGTATTAGAGAATGGAGTAATGCTTACCGGCATTTTCTTTATGGTATCTGAACTTATCTGCAATACAGAGAAATGTTGACATTGTCAAAGATTTATCAGAGAACAACAAAGGGACACTGGAGACACAACACCACAACAACATAAACTAAAAAGAAAAACACTGGTATGAAAGATAACTTGAACAAAAGTGAAACATATATTTTATACAGAGGAAAGGATTTTATGTAATTATTCAACTAAGATATAATTTGAAAAGCAACCAGACACCCGAAAACAGACACACAGTGATTTCTGCCATTTGTGCACTCAATCTGCTTGTATGAAGCCTATAAAAGAAGTTTTTAATAGCTGTGGATTTCTAATTATGGTAAATATGAGTCATTCAATAAATAAGGTGAACTTAGCCAAAAAATTTAGAAATTGGAAACAATGTTTACAGTTGCACCTTTTTCAAGAAAATCAATAGTGATTGATCCTTTCATGTTCCAGAAGACTGTCAGCATGACCTTCTTTACTGACTGCTGTGCTTAGAACTTTTTCTTTATTGAAAAGTCAGTGTATTTCTACTCCAGAGACTATCTTTTCAACTCAGCCTCAGAGTGGCAAATCTATATTTAGTCTATTTTGACTAAAACATACTTATTGCTACACATATATTCTTCAGCAAATTTCACTGACTTTGCACTTCTCAGCCACCAAACATTAGATGACAGATCTCTGTTCAATCCTAGAGAACTCTCCTTTGCTGCCATTTTGAATAGCCTCAAAACAAATATGTTTACAAAATTAAAATGGTTTTTGCTATAAACCAATTCTAAAAAAATGCAGAGTTTACATTTATAGAAAAAAAATTCTGAAAAACAAAAATCTATTTTGCTTTATAAAACATTTTCCCTTATTTATTAAATGACTCTTATATAACAGTCATAAAATGGTAAATTGGTATCAATTTAGAAAGAAAAAATCTGAAAACCTTTTTATTTTTATTGTAAATTAAAATAAAAGGCTATATATTTTTAAAAATTTATTCTAGAAATTTCTGAGATGTGTTCAAAATAAAAAAAAATTTTCTTTCCTATCTCAGTCCAATAATATTTGGTACATCTATATTAATAAAAAAAATTTTTTTGGTTTTCTGCAGATAGACAAATGGTTTGATAAAGAACTACTAAATTTAATCTGTAAACTTATTTGATTCAGAAGGTTTTAACTTTTTTTTTGTGGGGAAAAGGATACTCTGACTGAAAAAGGATCTAACAATAAGAAACAATTGATTGAAAAATAATAATTGTATAGAATTTTAATTTCCAAATTCCAAAAGAAAAAAAAAATGAATGAATCTTACTAGAATTATAATTTACAGTTGAATAAACATTACTACTTAGATTTATAAGTATCTTTAAAGCAAGATATATAAAAAAAATCACATTGTATCATTACTTACAAAAATGTTTAAACTGGTAAATCTCTAAGTGTCAATCATCAAGATTTAAAAAAATATTTATCTACAAAACTTCATAAGATTGTTATTAGAAAAATGATCAACTTCATTAAATAATATAAAAATGATTAGTAAATCACTTTTCTTTTATGTGAATTTATCTTTTGTAGTAACAATTACCATTTGTAACCATTTTGTCAAAATTTTCATCTCTTACACAGCGTAGATGGGTACTTCAGCTAGTTTGCATATAAATGTATCAGCCATTATGGGACAAAGGTAGTATTTAAAAAAATCTGTTTGAAAACTGCTTTACAAAAATATTAAGTATTGCATTAAAAATAAAAGCATTTTCAAAATGAAATAAAACTTAAAATTTAAACAAATTTTTTTCCAAAAACCACTTCACAGTTTAAATGCTGTCTGATTTATTGTAAATTACCTATACAAATGAAGAAATCTCAATAAAATACTGTAATGAAGAAAAACCATTGGAAAGCTATTAAAGTTGATATTCTATAGTTATTGTTAAATATATTGACATATGAGTAATATATCAACCCATCAGTCATTTACTAAAGCTGTTTCTATGTCAATACATTGTATACACTACAGCAATTTTCTAAGAGATTTCTTCTAAAAACTGAAAGAAACACAGCTGGCAAGTAAAGCACTCAGATTGATTGATTTTAACATGTCAGCCTATCTAGAATTAGATTATTTCTAGAGGTTAAAGAATTGCATTCATTTTTTACATTTACATCTTTTATACAGTTATTTCTTAAAAGTTTTTTTTGCATTTAGTCCTATCAAAGACAAATCATTTTTAAACAGATCTATTTGACCCACATATAGTTTCAAAGTGGACCAGGGAATAATGGCCATGAAGGGGTACTCCACACTCCCCAAATCTCAACAACTGGAGCCTCACCATCAGATGTAGTTTTATGTCTGAACTAGGACACTTTTTCAGGGGATACAGTCAGCATATTCTAAGCTCTGCCAAATAGGGCAGTAAAGTTATCAGGTTTTTGCTAAAAGTAATATTTTCAGGGAATATGATCATGTCAGATCTGAAGACACAAAGCAAAATTCTATATCAACTGAAATGAAATCATGAGTATATAGATAAAATCCAAAATATCTAATTACTTGCTTCTTTCAGAGAGTGTAGGTTTTTTACAAATTAAAAAAAAAATTAACATAATCATACCAGTATTATTACTTGGTAAAATCTTTATGCTCTAAATTATAGGCAATAAAAACCACTAAAGATTATGAAAACCTCACTTTATACAGAAATTCTCCCTTATCTAAAGGGATGTATTACAAGATCTTCAGATAATACTTAATTTACTGTTTTTCCTATAAAAATATTTCATAATTGTTATTTTAGTCATTTGTTATAAGTTATTTTAAACATAATAAATATCAAGTTTAAATATGCTGTGAACAATATCTTTCTCTTAGGTAAAACTATGATAAAATTTAAGAGATTAACAATAATAACTAATAATAAGATAGAACAATCATAAATTTCTTTATAAACTATCCTTATTTTCTCTAAAGTCAATAACTCTCAATTTTTTTATTTAAAGGAAGCATTTTATGATTTCTCTTTGCAATATCTAAATTGCTAGCATAATATTACTTTCAGTTTGGGAATCTTATTAAATTAAACTTAAGGATCTTTATTTCTGCGATTGAGTTCTGTCAAATGAAATTGTACAAATGAAAACTATAAGAACGGGCAATTTATTGTTCTTTCAGAGTTTAAAAAAATTGTAATTTTTATCTATTATCATAAAATATAAATGAAGCCAATAAATAAGTCTTCTAATTTTCTTGCTATTCCAATGAATACATTTAACACTTTGTAAAATGTTCTGGTTCTAAATTATAGACCAGTTTAATGTAAATCTCCACTCATTTCTAAATTTGTATACTTACCCTGGCATAGGTAAGATCTTTACTCACCTGTGACAGGGAATAATTATCAGGCTCAGTATTAGAGACTGTCCCTCTAGGCAACACATATTACATTGAACTGAAAGGTAGTAGGACCAGAGTAAATTTCTTATACTTGAGGCACCCAAAAAGGAGAACAAGCTATATTTGGCACAACCCATCCATACACAGGAGGGTCTCCACATTAAAAGGTGGTAAATAATATTTGTAATGCTCAAGAATGGAAAATGTGCTAAAATAATAAATATAAAAATTTGCATATTGCAAAATATGAATTGATAATAACATATATACATAACACAAAAGAGGTAAAGATGAGTAGTGTAATGATAATTTTAGGAAATTGACACAGTGATCTGAGTTCAAACCCTCAATGAGACTATTTGAGTTTCTTTCAGGAAAGGCATGAATTCATCTTTTTTTTCCTACCAACAATGAGTAAATAGTAAGGCAGTCTGTGCTCTTTACCTTTCATATGATAATCAGCCTAGAAGATGTAAACTCTGAATTTAAACTAATTGTACTTAACTAAGAAATTGACCGTACATCATATCCAGTCCATGGTGGTTTAGTTAGGTAAATATAAAACATAACATCAAGAAAAAAAAAAAAGAAGATAGTATTATCATTGAATGAAAAAACAAAAGAAAATACCAGTCAAAACTAATAATAATGCTTAGGTCTTTGTTCATAAATAGAATTTAAAAACAGACTATGATCAGAAGCTGATCATATAAACAGGATGAGTACAAAACAGTAAGGAAATCTTATGAGAAACCTTTGACCAAACATAATAAGGTGTTGGTTTTGATATATCACTGGAAAAAAATCATCATAAAACGTACATGAAACAAAATTAGATAAACATAATTAAAACTTATTACACAAACATGCCAAAGGACTTGCAAGAACTAAATGAATACATTTACAAAAAATCTTTTAAAATTTAGGGTGAAAATCACAGTGAGATGTAAAATTTTCGTTCTAACCAATATCCTCAAGTGAATTTTATAAGACATGTTTCACTTGGATTAATTTCCTTATCATTATTGCTATTTCTTTTATTTAGCAATGTTTTGGTTGTGTATCCAGTTATGTTCTGGATAAAAACATTTAACATCATCCCTGAATAAAACAGACGACAGGCCTGAGAGTATATAGCTGAAACAGTGTTAAAAATACCCTACAAAAAGCAAAATCATGGCTGAAACAGTGTTAACAAAAACAAAAACTAAAGTGTGGAAATTAATCTGAAAAAAAAAATCACATACAATGACATGTTTCACCTCAATTTGTTTGCTTTGAAATCATTCTTGAGGGACAAATTTTGAATAAAATAGAAACAAATATTATACTTTATTCCGAGTGCACTAGCTGCACATCCACTATAGAAAGGTGATATATTTTACAGCTTTCCAAATAAATATCAGTAATAATTTATATTTACCCAATCTATAGCTTTCTATTACTCTTGAAAAGATGTCTAGTAATAAACTAGACATCTTTTCAAGAGTAATAGAAAGCTGGTCTCAAAGATAATTACTACTGTGTAGCGTGCTTTTGGACTTGTGTCAAAATTAAGCTTCACTCAGTAAATAGCTATGCCAAGTAGAAAAAGAACAAAATGATGTTTAAAGTTTGAATTTAAGTTTTAAAAGAAATAATAGTAATTTTATTTTTTACAGACCTTTATTCCAGAGCTTATTTCATGTTCACATATTTTGACTGCTTACAATAAATTCTTCTTTTGGTAATCTGAAGGCTTCCTTTTCATTAGCTACAATGAGGTGTAGGGGAGGGGACGACTCCATTCCCTGGATTACTCCACTTAACTCTTGATCCCTACCTTATAATGCTGAGTGTTAAGCAATGCGGCATCAAGGACCATTTTTTGAGTCTTTGACTTGACCTGGGATTGAACCCCGGTCTCCCAGGCCATTGGAGAATACTCTACCCACTAAGCCAATATCATCATCATCATGTCGCAGTTTGTCCTTACTTCTCTAGCAGTGTACTGCATCTCTGGTTTGTCTAACTCTGATAGTTTTCCTGATGGGTGGCAGGTGGCCATACACCTGCTGTTTTGTGGGGTTTTGCCACCAGGATTTGTTCAATATTGCTTGCAGCATTCTTGTGTAACTGCCATCAAGCCTTTTCTCCATATGATTAGTTAGCGTTCATATAGTGCATCTAAATAGCAGTATCGATATGACCACTGCTTGGAAAAAATTGTTTTATTTTATTGGTCAGGTCTGACTTCCATATAACCCATAGCCTATCAATAGCAGTCCATGCCTTTGCTAGTTGCGTGTTGATATCTTTCTCGGTTGATGAGACACTGCTTCCTAGGTAGGTGACCTTGTCTACTAGTTTCAATGGCCCACTCATTAGTGTGGACATGTCGCCTCTTTGATTAAAGTACATGTATTCCATCTGATCTGTGTTGACATGGAGGTCTATGCCACCAGCAGCTCATTCCAGACTTTGTAGCAGAAGTATTGAGAAGATGGCAATTTTGAGATGTTATTTAAACTGAGCCTCAAAGTTGCTAAGAGAATTTGGGAAGTTGAAAGAAATGAAACAATATCAAACTGATTTTAAGCATTATAAAATAAAGCTTAGAAGTGTGAACCATCTGTTGTGACAAGGCTTTAAAACAATATGACCACCAGAATTCAAAAACTTTCAGAAGAGTTAGAATTATTGAAAGATGCTGTATGTAGAGCATTATGTAAGCTTTAAACCAAAGAAAAAAAAAAAAAAAAAAAAAAGAGCTTTCAAAAGATATCGCATGAAAATTCAATTGATTATGAGAAGAAAATACTTTTGATACACTCTAACAAAATATATGTAAAAAAAACCCCCAAAAAACCGGATCTGCAATTTGTCATGTTTTTAACAGAGTAAAATATACAAACAGAAAATGGTTTATCTAAACTTTGTTTAGATACCTGAACTTCTGAGTGTATGTTACTTTCATTTTTTTCTTGGAAGAAAGAAACCTACTTTCTTTACAAATTATTCACCTGATAAAGGCTGTATGATGAATTGGTCAAAATGTGGTAACAACATTTACAACACAAAGAAGAAATCTAATTGCTCAAACAAAACTTGAAATGTTAAGGACACTTCCCAAAGTTAGAGATAAAAAGTGGCTTTTTGCGATTTACGTAGTGCCTTCAATAAGTTTCCAGACTTTTTTGTACAGGCATTTAAAATTGTTGTAGACTCTTGAAAATTCAGTATGTTATTGCTATATATCTTATGAGATGACTGAACAATTTTTATGATTTCAGGTTCAAATCAATAGCTACAGCAGCAATTGGAATACACCCTACTAAAGCCTGATTGTCACAGCTGGTGAATTTCAAAAATGCAATCTGGACGTGAGGACACTTTAGAAGAACGATATGCAATAAAATTCTGTTTTAAACTTGGAAAAAATGATGCCACAGAAACATATGGAATGCTTCAGACTGCTTTTCAGCCATCTTGCATGAATCGAGCATCAGTTTTTGAGTTGCATCAGAGATTCAAGGAAGGCAGGGAGTCTGTGAGGGATGATGAGAGGTGTGGGTGGAGTAAGTCAGAACACTAGAGTTGATTGGCCAAAGGGTTAGGGTTACTATGTTGAGGTTTTAAGGGAGTTCAGGAAGAGATTCCGGAGGAAGAGGCCAGCACTCTTCAAATCGGGTCAGTGGCATTTCCAGCAGGACAATACACCAGTTCACAACTCCATCTTTGTCACAGATTATTTGACCAAGATGGTCATCAAGACAGTTTGTCACCCTCCCTATAGTCCAGACCTTGCTTCCTGTGACTTTTGGTTATTCCTTAAGCTAAGAGGCTGTTGTTATGAGACAATTGAGGAGATGAAAGAGGCTGTGATGAAGGTCATTGACACACTCACACAAGGACTTCGATGGGGCCTTCCAGAAGTTGTTGGAACAGTACAACAAGTGCATTGCAACTGGAGGAGATTATTTTGAAGGGGACTAGAGTTTCATGTGTGTACTATCAATAAAAGTGCCCATACGAAAAAAGTCTGGAAACTTATTTAATGATCCTCGTATTATTAAATTAATCAACACTTAAGAAAAAGGAAAATTTTCAGTTTTATTTTTCTCAATAAAGTAAATATATGAAAGTGATATAAGAAGTTTGGAATAATTTTGAAGATGCAAAAGATAATCATACACAATTTGTGTCTTCTCAATTGAATATTTTACTATTTTAGTAATTACTTCATTTTGATTTATGAAAATCTCTCTAATTGGTTGCAAAGCTTGATGATTAGTTTTGTTTATTTGTTTAATGGCATTTAAATTCTTTATGGGTTATTTAATGCCAAAATTTAATTCATTTGTAAATGCTTGATTGTAATCATAACTATTTTTAATTTTCCATTGCATTTTTTAAAAAAATTATCCATTCCTTTTTTTTGTCTATAAACATTTGCTTTCAGTTATGGTTTCATGTATTTCTATTCAATACAAATAATTTTCAAATGGATTAATTTGACCCATAGATGCAATCCTAAGGTACTATCACTCTAGAAGTAATCACAATGAATGGGTACACCACATTTTCCAGAGCTTCAGAACTGGAATATGCCAAATAAATATCAACTATTATTATCAATACCTGATTTAATATGTAAACTGATGCCTTTTTTGAAGAAAAATTTGTCTTTGGCCTCCAAGTATGATATCACTTCTTCATTGGAGACAAATCTTTTCCCCTGGAACATTTTTGAGGTCTGCAAACAGCTAGTAGTCACTGGGGACCAGATCTAGAAAATATTGTGGGTACAGAAGTGATTCAAAGTGCAATTCATGTTTTGCCATCTTTGTGATAGACTTGTGACATGGTGAAAGAGCACTTTTTCTTCCTTTGTGGTTGTTTTTTGGTGATTTCTTATTTCAAACACATGAATAATGCTATATAATATTCACTATTGATGGTTCTTCCTTTCTCAAGGTAATTGATAAACAAAATATCTTGCACATCCCAAAATACAGAGGCCAAACCATTGATTACCGATGTTTGTGTCTTTGGTTGCTTTGGACAGCTTTCACCAGTTGCTGTCCACTCTGCTGACTGCCAATTTGACTCCGGATTGAAGTGGTGGATCCACGTTTCATCCATTGTCACATATTTATGCAAAAACTCGTTTTTATTGCATTGAAACAGTTACAAACAATGCTCCAAATTGTTGACGTGTAGTTGTTTTTGATTGACTGTAAGCAAACACAGCACCTACTTTGAACACAGCTTTCTCATTGACAAATGTTCATGCAAAATGGTGAATACATTGCTTTCTGATACCTTCAACTCCTCTACTATCTCATGCTATTTCAATTTATGATCAGCCAAAACAAGTTTGTAGAGTTTTTTGGTGTTTTCCAGGACAATTGCTGACTTTAAGTGACCTGAATGTTCAGCATCATTTGTGTCAGTACGACTGCGTTTAAAGTCAGCAGACCACCTCTTGACCATTGTTTCCGATGGAGAAGAGTCTGAATAACACTTATCAAGCCATTGCTTTGCTTGAACAGCATTTTTTCTCATCAGAAAGCAATGCTTTATCAACAAGAAATTCAGATTTTTCTATTGTTTTGAAAATTTGCAACAGTAGCTTCACTTGAATAACTAATTTATAAACTAATAATCTGATTGGGCTCAAATTTTGACACATGCTATTTTAAGTTTAGTACTTTATAAAAACCATATGGATTTTTTATTGGTGGCACCATCTATATGTTAGACCCAGGACTTATTGAGTGATGAGTTATATCATTTCACTGAACTAATACAGAAAACACTCCTAAAAATATTGTTGTGCTAGCAAATTTATATTTCCTTTTATTCTAGAATAGTTTTTGAAGTCAAAGTTGATGTTAATTGTTACTAACTAAGCTTTTCTTATTCTGATATACAGGATTAAGGTTACTTAGACTATCAGTTGATATTAAGTGGTATCTGTTGATATTAAGTACTGAACAGACTCCTCATTGCTGCTGTTCAAGTAGGAAACTGAGGCTTTTACTGTGATTTGACCATGTTTATTGACATTTATTAAGCTTAATTTAGTTTAGCACAAGGCCAGTAGTATGGAGCAGCCAGTGAGAATTCATTGATAAAGATTGGTTAGTCTAGTGTGTTAATCATTACACAATAGAAAGATGATAACTATCATCTTTGATGATAGTTATCAATTTATGGAAACTTGAATAATAAACTCATTTGTGTGGCAATTTTAGGTAATTTAAAAAGAAAAAATTTTTGTCAAAAAGCAAATAAAATCATACGCATGTAAGGGCTTTTGTTTGTACAAGATTATTGCAGTTAAGCAGTGATGAGTTTGTTCAGTAGTTGGATTGATGACCATTATTTATATCAATTATAGTTACTTAAAGCTATGATTATTTACAAAGTTTTTATTAGGAGTTACTTAAAATCATAAAATTGCTAGAAATTCTTAAAACCATATAATAGAGAGCAAATTATGAGCATTACAGTCAACGACAAAATTATTAATATACTCATGAATATTTTGACCCATTTCTTAGAATCAAATACTCTTATGATGCTAGGCATTTTATATGTTATTATGCACAAAAAAAAGGGATATTAAAATCAATTTTGGGAAGGATAAGTTAAATTTACTGTTATGGTACCTACCTACAAGGTAATGGACTATTCCTCCTCAATATATACTAACTCTACTTGACACTCAAGGAGATAACCTCCAAGCATGGAGACTTCCTCCGAACAAAAGACAACTTCTCGTTATTACTTTGTGCTATACCTGTTATTCGTAAGACTTGTTTTTTTGTCTGAATTAGTTTAGTTTTTGCAAAGTGACGGTTTTTGTTTGACTTGTTTTGACTTGTTTAAATTTATTGTCAACTACTTGTCTTTTTTTTGTCACTTGTGTTACGTCCAACTTTGTTGTTTATGTTGGACTTGTTTTTTGTAATTTGAATTTTATTTCAGGGGTTCTACAAGTTTTTGTCATTTATCAGTGTCACTTTATTTTTCTACAAGTTTTTTGTATTTGATTGTGTCACTTTTGTTTTATAGTAGAATCCCCGCTCCATTCTTTGCTACAGGTGGAGGTCTATTTAAACCCTCCTGGCTGCTAAATTTTACCGCAGCCATGGAGGGGACAATGAATTCAAATACCCCAGAAGACCCAACATCACAAGAGTCCCTAATAGGAGCAAATTGCCTTTGCTGCCGATCCTCGCTGAAACACAGGAGAAAAAAAAAAAACGACGATGAAACCCAAGACAGCCCGATACCACTGGCCCAAAAAAGTCCCACAGCCTGGAGGGGCCAGCAGAGAGGACCGGATGACTACGAAAAAGACCGGGTGGGCAGATATGCCAAATATTTTAAAGGCAATGAGATAACGCCCATCCCGGAAATAGTAGAAAAGATTACTCCTAGAGTCCTCTCACTGGTCATTTCCGACATAAAAACTAAAAGGCTTGTGGGGCTAAGTAAAGATACATTTGAGGAGCTGTTGAGGAAGGCAGGCATCCCATGCCAGTACTTCTGCAGAAAAAGTTTTGCCACATGGGATGTCCTGCTTCCTAGTGAAGAACAAGCAGCCAAGGCAGCTGCGAACGACGTAATAACGAAGCACTTCAGGTTACAGCCGGAAAATAAAGGCACCCGTAGGCTCCGTGTCACGGTTTGCAATGCCCTGGCCATCATCCCTGGGGAGGTTTTGGCGGTCTACTTAAGTGCCTTTGGCCAAGTAGAAGAATATAAACTCCTCAGATCCCCAGCCAGGACAACCTACGGGGATTATGCCTTCCGGCTGTGCCTGACAAGGGATGGCTTTAAAGCAATCCCTGAAACATTAGTAAGCAGGGATCAACAGATGATGGTGGTGGTGGAAGGAAGACGCCCCAGGTGCTGGGGGTGTAAACAAATTGGCCATATCGCCAAGTTTTGCCCCCAGCGTCCTAAAAACAAAGAAAAAGCGGCACCCACAGCAACAACAACAACAAAAGACATAGCAGCCGCCACCACCACCACCATCAACAAGGTAGCGAAGGCTCAGGGCCTGGGTCAAGTCCAGCCCAAATTAAACAACCAGGAGGGCTGGACTGAAGTAACCCGAAAGAGGAGGGGATCCCCTAAAAAAGGGGAAAAAAGTCCATCATCATCCCCTCCTCAAAAACAAATAAAGGCCCCAGCAGCAGTAGCAGCAACACCAGAACCACCAGCAACTTCGACACCGGCACCAGTAACATCGACTCCAGCAACACCAACTCCAGCAACTCAGAAACCAGCAGCATCACCGACAACATCAACAGCCACTCCAAAGACACCAGCTGCAGCAGTACCTCCAGTGTCTCCAAAAAAGAACAAAAAGAAAAACAAACAACACCAAATAGAAGAAATGGAGACAAATACAAACCTGAAGGGGCCGCCAAAAAAAAAATGCCCTGAGCAACCCAAGGTAGGCCCCTCCTCTCAGTTACAAAAGCAACAACCTCCTCCACCTTCGTCTTTGCCTCCACCACCTTTCTCCCCTCAAATATTACAACCCACACAAACCCCTCACCAAATTGTCACCCTCTCACCCCAGCAAGAACAATTCTTCAAAAAATGCCGCCGCCCCTATCAAATCCCTCTCCCAAGGTCACAATCAGCTGACTGGTCCCAGTCCCTGAATCTGACCAGAACGCCATCCCTTCTGTCACTTAGCCCATCTGCTATATCGACGCAAGAACTATTCCCAGCCAGACAAAGACATGACCCTCCTGCCAGTAAAAAAACAAATCGGCAGGAGGGTGAACTAAGCATACAACAGATCCAGCAGGCAGCGGCTTTGTGCTCAGTAGAGCTGGAAGCAGTCGGTGACTTCCAGCTACGAAAGGCACTAAAGCCGCTGCTGAGTCTGGATAAAATAAAGAATCTAAACGTTTCAAACCCCGCAAACTTCAGGAGTGCAGCCATGGTGACCACTTTTGTTCGGTCAGCTGGCGACCGTACCAAGGGCGTATGGAAGTTCTTGAGTACGGTCTGTCAGACTGATGCGGGCATAAACCTGGTGGAATTGGAGCACTCCTCCCTAAAAAAATGCATACCATATTGTTCGGGTAGGGTCCCTATTTTGGTTCAACCGTCTCTTTATAGGTCCATAAAGCTGAGGTTTCCAATAGATGTCGGCGGAATCACCAGGGACAACCGGGTTACAACTGAACTCGGCACCAGTTCCCTGCGTCAGGCTGTCGGCATCCTCACACCCAAGGATTTCCGGCCCGTAGTCAACACTGAGTAAGGTAAGTTGGATTGATGGCTTTAAACCTTGCCAGTTTGAATGTGAGGGGACTGAGGGATTCAAGCAAGTGTGCGCACTTGCTTGGTGAACTCAAGAACCTCTGAGTAGATGTCGCTGCGGTGCAAGAGACCCACTTAACTTGCGATGCTGACTGTCGGGTGCTGGAAAACGACTTTAACGTTTTCTCAGCATACGGCAGCCACGTCAGCGCTGGGGTCTCCTTGCTAGTTGGATGGAGCCTTGATGCTGATGTTGACGTTTTTGCAGGTGACGGGGGCCGGCTGGTTGTGTGAAAAGTTTCAAGTTTCGTCTGGTTGCGGTTTATGCGTCCAATATCGCTGCGGAGAGGGTTTCCTTTTTTCGTCGGTTGGCACCGTTCCTGGACAATACGAAGCGGCTAGTCTTAATGGGTGATTGGAATGCGATCCTTGATCCCAAGATAGATAAGGTCGGTTGGGGAGCTAGTCATGCGGGAAGGTGTGAGAGCAGCCTTGTCGGCTTCGTGACTCGTCATGGCCTCGTCGACAGGTTTCGTCTTGATCACCCAGGGCGAGAGATGTGGACGTGGCTAGATAGCTCGCCCTCTGCCAAAGTAGGCTCCTACTTGGACAGAGTGTTAGTTAGACGAGCTGACATTGATTTTATTAGTTGTCCCACGTTCCACCTGATAGTGTGGACTGACCATAAGCTTGTTAGGGTCAGTCTGCGGTTAGCAAATAGGCCTAGTCTAGCCAGCTACTGGAAGTTCAATACCTCCTTACTGGAGATACGGGACTTCCGGGACCGGCTGGAATCCCTAATTCAGCGGGCATTAGTGGGGGCGGTTACCGGGAATAGGTGGTGGGTTTCTCTCAAATATAGGATTAGAGACTTCGCCACCAAATACGGTCAACAGCTTAACCTAGATAAGGCCAAGGAGGCGAAGTCTATAGACGATAGACTTTCCCGGGCGGAGGCTGGGGGGGACTCCCTAGGTGTAGAACTAGCAAGGAGGGATCTTTAGCGTGAGAGTAGCGAGCGCTACAAGGGACACATAGTTAGATATAGGTTAAATAGAGTTCTCTACGAAGCTGTGAAATTGAACGCGACTGGGCGTGAAGAAGAAGTGGGAAGGTTCCCCGATCGGTACATCGCGTCTGTCAAGACCGTGGACGGGCGACTGGTGCGATCGAGTTGTGAGATGCGTGATGCCTTTCGGGCGCGTTTTCGGGATTGCTTTGCCCGCTGCCCTGATCTCCCGATCTGGGAGTTTCGTAGCTATCTTGCCGACTTCCCCGCCTTGATTCGCGAGGTCCTAGAGGGGAAAGAAGACGACATGGAAGCCGCGCTGATCAGTTTAGATCAGTCCAAGGCCTTCGATAGGGTTGACCATCGGTTCTTGGCGTCTGTTTTGGAGACTGCCGGATTCAAACCGGAGTTCCGCAGATGGATTACCATGATGTACCATAACCCTCAGGCAGTGGTGCAGGTGAATGGAAGGCGTTTGAGGGTATTCGCGATCGAGCGTTTGGTCTGGCAGGGCTGCCCTCTGTCTCCTCTTCTCTATGTTGTCGCGTTGGAGCCCCTCTTGCGCAGGCTTAGGGATGAGAGGACAAGTCCCTCCCTACGCGGTGTCCCCTTTGCTGGCCCTCTTTCGGCAAGGGTTTCCGTGTTAGCTGATGACATCACAGTCTTTGTATCCCGCCGTCTGGATATAAAGGCAGTGAAAGAGGCGGTTGTCAAGTACGAGCGGATCGCAGGAGCCAAGGTCAATTTTGACAAAAGCGAAGGTTTGCGGCTCAGTGCTTGGAGGGGTAGCAATACTCTTCCAGGGCCCTTCCGCTCGAGTGATGGACCTGTTAGCATCCTCGGGGTGTGGTTCGGGCCCGACTTCCAACTGGAGCGAAATTGGTCGGAAGTACAAGCTAAGGTGAATGCTCAGGTGGGAATCTGGCTTTCAAGGAGGTTGTCCTTAAAGGGCAGGGCGGAGGTGTGTGCCACGTACGTCTTCCCTCTGATCCTTTACCGATTGGCTGTACTTCCTCTGCCTAAGGCACGTCGGTTGGCACTGCAACAATCCCTCTCCAGATTGCTCTGGGGAGGTGCAAGGCCGATGGTCCGTAGGCAGGTCTGTATCCAATGTACACGCAACGGGGGTCTGGGTATGACTGATCTGGAGAGCCACTGGCTTGCTGAAAGACTTGCATACCTGGGTCGGTCCTTGACGGGGGACTCAGTGTGGAGACAAAAGGCGAGTCGGACTTTTCCTCGCCTCCAGTCAGACCCAAAGGCTGAAGGTCGACGTAGGTCTTTGGGCGAAGCACTGTTTGTCCGCGAGTGCCGAAAGGCCCTTCATAACCTTCTTGGGTCCAGTGACCTTTCACGGCCTCGGAAAGAGCTATATCGGGAGTTAGTTCCGCTTCTGATCCTCTTAGCGAGCGGCGAGGCTGGACGGCGGAGGAGATCCGCTCTCACTGGAATTGGGTGCCAGGATTGAGCTTCTTGAACAACTCCGAGTTCTCGCTCACCTGATGACTTGTACGGAATACGTTACCCCTTCTCGGCTTGAACTACAAAGCGGGCCTGGCAGACATGCCTGATTGTCCTCACTGCAGCAGTGGATTAGAAGAAACGGCTGAGCACGCCTTCTACTACTGCGAGCGAGTTCGCCCGTTTTGGGATCACGTCGGGGAGTGGACGGCTCGCATCGAACCCAAGCAGCTCGTTCTGCTCGACGTTGGTTACGTCGTGGCCAATGTTCTTCCTCCGTTTCAGGGTGAGAAGCGTGTGGTGTTTCTCGCGATCCTAGCTGTAGCTCGAATGGTGATTTGGATCACGCGAAAGAAGCGATTGTATGACGATGCAAACTTTTCTCATCGCGATCTGGTTTTGTATTTTCGGCATCAGCTGAGGGTCAAAATCAGATGCGATAGAAAACGCTTGGATCGCATAACATTCAACAGAAGGTGGGTGAATGCAGCGAGCCTGGTCAAAAGAAAGGGGGCAACGTTGGAGTCATCCTTCCCTCCTCTGCCTGCCCATGGCGTCTACGGTACGGGTCCTTCGGGACCCCACCCCTGGTAAGTAGGCAATGTTTTCCCCTTGTAACCTAGTTAGCAGTATGTTGTCAGTCATTGTCCCTGTCATCTAGTTGTTAGTTCTCAAGATCTTCCCCACCCCTATTATTTTTGTACCTCAACCCATATCCCAGTCCCCTTTTTCTGAAAATCTTGAACATTCATATGTATAAAAACCATATTACCTGCTTGTATCAACCCATACCGCGCCCGACCCTTTATTTCTTTTACCCCAATAGACTAGGATCCCTGTCCCACCTCGGGCAGGTCCGGTCTGTTTCCTGTTCTATCTCCCCGGAAAACAGTCAGCCTCCAATTTTATAAGACGGGGGGATGGGAGGGCAACCAAATGGGGGATTTTTCCTTGTTTTTTGCTTTTGTACATATTTCGGGGTTTTTTCTCCCATCCCCATCATATGAATTCACTTGTAAAAAAAAAAATCACAATTTGTAAATAAAATCATGCATCACTTCCGGGGTTTTAAGTAGGTCTTTCTTCATAGAGCAAATGTGGTATTTTGGTGGTAGCAGCACGTATGGCGATGAATGAATGGTTATATATTGTATTGTTGAATGGGTCGGCGATTGTGGCTAGCTAGGTTCCCCTTAGAAATTTTAGGTAAAGTAAAGACCACTCCTTTCCCCTCCCCCCAAAACTCCAAGGCCTTGTGCCTTCATTATTGTATAATAATGAAATAAAGAGATGATCTCCAAGCTGCCTGACAGTAACAGAAGGATATTCCTAACTTTTGTATAACACCTGTATTCTGTATATTTGTTCTGTTATTGTAATATATTTGTTTCAACCTAGCTTTCTTGTCTGTGTGTCTCATTTTGACTCCTAAACACCACAATATTTACTAAATATGGGAAGAAAAATAAACAAAAAAGGAAAAGAAAATTATTCATACAGTATAAAAAATTGAACAATTTTCATAATATTAATAGTCAATAAGCATGGCCGCTCATCTTAATAACTCACTGCAATCCTTTTCTAAAGTTTTAGATGAGATTTGAACAAGTCTTATATGAGATTTTCTTCAATTGTTTAATGATTACACCTAATTTACTGAAGGTGTTTTATTTAAACTTTCAATTCTTGCCATAGATTCTCAATAAGATTCAAGTCAGAACTCATTGAAGGCCATAGCAGAACTAATCTTTTTCTAAAGCCATGCAGTCACTATGTATTTTTGGAATCATTATCTTGCTGGAAAGTAAATTGCCAACCTAGATTAATATTTTGTGCCGATAGTTATAGATATTCATCCAGAATTATGATATTGTCATAAGATTTCATTATTCCTCTTGTTAAAATTAACTGTCCAGTTCCCCTTCACCTAAATCAACCCCAAAACATAATTGAGCTGCCTCCATGTTTTCATGTTGGTACCGTGTTCTTTGTGAGGAAAGCCTCATCTTTGTTGTGTCAAATCTTCTGTATATCATTATGTTCAAAAAGCTCAAATTTTCTTTTATCACTCCGTAGTACTTGTTCTCAAAAGTAATTTTCTTGGTCAAAGAAAGTTTTAGCAAAATTAAACCGAGTAACAATGTGACATGGTTTGTGAAGAATGGTTTGCCGTGGTCGGTTTAATACAACCCATTTCTATTCAAACAATATGTGAGTACTTATACTGGTACCCATCATATCCAAATTTTAGGTGATGTCTTTCAAAACAACTCTTGGGTTTATATTAACCTAGTGACACAGTTTTCGTGCAGTTCTCGGTAACAATTTAGGTTTACTTCCACACCCAGGCAAATTCTCTGTCGTGCAAAATTGTTAAACTTCTTTATAATAGACTGTGTCATAGATCTAGAGATAGCAAACCAGTTTGAAATAGCACTGTAACTATTTCCCAATGGGTGAAAGTTAATAATTCTGTAAATTTTTACCCGTCAGATTTTAGCAAAAACTAAAAATCAGATTCTACTTTCTTTTGGCGAATACATATAAACAGCTAGAAAAAAAATATCCGCAAAGAAGAAATTTTGAAAAAAAACCCAAAAAAACAACAGCAATATTTTAGAATTGGGGGTTCACTTTGTTATACAAATTAAACGTGAAATGATCACCCACTTTCAGACCAGCAGACATTACTGATGACCAGAGATAGTGGGAAACCGATGTGAAACAATCTTATTTTCTTTTTTTTCTGTTGAAATGTGGGTGCTTTTTTTATTTTAAGTTTTTTCATAACTAACCCCCCCCCCAACCAATTTTTTTTATTTAACACGCTATTTTTCATTTTATTGTAGAAAAAAAAATCCCCACCTCAAATAAGCTTAGTTAACATCTCCACCCTATTCATCTGATTTCCCTACAAAAAAAAAAATTTTGGTTACACGTCCCTTACCACTATCTCTGGTCATCAGTAATGCTTGCTGGTCTGGAAGTGGGGGATCATTTTATGTTAAATTTATATGACAAAGTGATCTCCTCCCCATTCTAAACTATTGTGTTTTTCTTTCAAAATTTTTTCTTTGTGGATATTTTTTCAATCTGTTAAAAAAAAAAAAAAAAAGAAAGTAGAATCTGATTTTTAGTTTTTGCTAAAATCCAATGGGTTAAAGAGTAAAAATTTACCAACAATTCTTTGTTTGAAGTCAATGCTAAGCTCCATTCTCCATTATGCTATTCATGTAAGAATAACAATGGTAACACTATGTACCATGTGATGTTCTTTGCTGGAATTGTCACAAATATTCTACTGAATAAATAAAAATAAATAATAATAAATTAAAATAATTATGTAAATTACTTATACTTACATGAATCAATCAATTTAAAATGATATCTTCTACTGTACAAATGATTTTGTTTTTTCCGATTTTGCATAATTTGCCAGTAAAATCTATTGTATTTAACTTATTGTTCAGAAAAAGTTGAGTTTTATATTCTTTTTTTTTTGTGTGCTTATCAGCATCATACAGACATCAGATTCTAAGACAGATAAAAATATTCAAAAATTGATGAATATGAATAATTTTGTTGTTGACTGTAGATAAGAACACCTGAAACTATATAACTGAGAAAACAAATGATCATTATTATTAAATAGGAATAGTAAATTGAAACCATATAATTGCTAGGGAAAAAAAAAGAAGAAAAAAAAAAAGAAAAAAAAAAGAGAAACTGATTTTGGCATTAAATAACCCAACCAACAACAAGGAGGCCATGTAAATGTATCTATTGACAACAATAATTTGGAAATTCTAACAAAAACTTAATTTCTTAGCTGAAAATTCTGCATGTTTTCAGCTAGTTTGTTTAATAGGATATACCATATATCATGCCTTTCTTGTTTAAGTATATCAAAAACTGTACTGTAAATTTTTTTACTCTCAAATGATATTCATTAGAAAGTTGTTTATCTAAGTGGAAATAACTAAAAGTTTAATAAAAAATAAGATTTCTTTAAAATTCTACACACAGTTGGAAGAAAAGAAAGGAGATTAACATTTTTTAAAGTCAATATTTTCTTTGATTAGAACCTTGGATAGATGGGCATTTAGAAATTGTTAGTATTCTCTACAATCTGAGTCTTGTATGTTAGACAAAGAAAAGCTTAGTAAATTCTAAGATTATATATATTTATAAAGCTAAAAATATGAGCAGAAAGATATTTACTAAAGACAAAAATAAATAAATAAATAAATGAATAAAATAAATAAGAATAAAATAAAAATAATGGCAATGTTTAAACTTTTAATATTGTATAAGAACAATGCAATTGCAAAATTACTATGTATTTATTTGTGAACTAAGACAAAAAACTTATAGCATTTTATTTTTCAAGGTTAAAATAACAGAAAATTCAATTTCTAATTTATTGGAACATTCAATGTTCACAATTCGACAAACAAGGAATTTCAATTACATATCTGTTATGTCATCAGAGGAGATCATTCGTTACTCAGATGAGCAATTTGGAGAAAATTTAATTGAAAAGTTTATCACTGAAAATTATATATATACATATATATATATGCAATGCTCTTCTAGTGAATTAAGCACTCCAGAAGCCAATTGTGAATATGTAAAAAAGTTATATCTTAAAAATTCCTTTGCTTATGATGAGACTGATGATGGCTCTAGGGTAAGATCTCGGACTGACGTAAATCTCAGCTTGAAGCATCTCCCAGGTTTAACCACATGGAAGAGTTGTGATACAATGAAACAGTCTGTCTGTAGATGACAATATATATATATATATATATATATATATATATATATATATATATATATATATATATATCTATATCAGTGTCAACTCAAAGTCATCAATGTAACTTGGACTCATATTTCTAATATAATTTACCATAAGTATAATCAAGAACAAGAATTTTATCATCCAAGTGCATTTTTTTTAAGTACAATTCATAAAATCTGTGTGCCAGTACAGGTTTGCAGAATTGATATTTGACAACACAAAATTCTATATAAACCAAAATGATATTTTTTCTTTGTTGTATTTTTCAAAATACATGTTTTGACCCAGATTGAGTGCCAGTCTCAGTAACCATTAGAATCTTTGATCTGAATTTCTCAATCACTGGGTCAGCTGAACAGATCATAGAAAACATACATGCACACACACAGAATTTAGATCGGACTGGAATCTTTTGGGCCAGATGTTGAATTATTAGATTTCCTTTTTATAATATAATAAGCAGAAAAATATTTACCATTAAAATTTAGCTGTTGAGTTAAAATAAAAATACATTCTTTGGAAATCAGAAAGTAAAACACATTTAAGTATTTTAAAGATTATTTTTATTATTTCAGTCTAAAATCAATTTGAGTCATGTTATAAAAAGAATTCAGTTTGTTTTTTTAAGGCTGATTTTCAAGGGCCTGAAATGTCACATTATAAATACTGTCAGCAAAATTTATCTAAATCAACCTTTTAAGGGATGAAAATAAAAAAAATAAAAGATTAAAAAATTTAGGGAGTTGAAATAATAATTTTTTCTTGTTCTGGTGGAATTTTATAGCTTCAAAATAGACCAACTTTAGAGAAAAGCTCTTCAGGTTGAGCCTGAAAAGCCTTAACCTCAAGATGTCATTGATTATACACACACACACACACACAAACACACACACACACACACACACACACACACACACACACACACACACACACACACACACACACACACACACTATATACGAGGATCATTAAATAAGTTTCCAGACTTTTTTCGTATGGGCACTTTTATTGATAGTACACACATGAAACTCTAGTCCCCTTCAAAATAATCTCCTCCAGTTGCAATGCACTTGTTGTACTGCTCCAACAACTTCTGGAAGGCCCCATTGAAGTCCCATTGATGCCCATCTTGGTCAAATAGTCTGTGACAAGGATGGAGTTGTGAACTGGTGTATTGTCCTGCTGGAAATGCCACTGACCCGATTTGAAGAGTGCTGGCCTCTTCCTATGGAATCTCTTCCTGAACTCCCTTAAAACCTCAACATAGTAACCCTAAACCTTTGGCCAATCAACTCTAGTGTTCTGACTTACTCCACCCACACCTCTCATCATCCCTCACAGAATCCCTGCCTTCCTTGAATCTCTGCTGCAACTCAAAAACTGATGCTCGATTCATGCAAGATGGCTGAAAAGCAGTCTGAAGCATTCCATATGTTTCTGTGGCATCATTTTTTCCAAGTTTAAAACAGAATTTTATTGCATATCGTTCTTCTAAAGTGTCCTCATGTCCAGATTGCATTTTTGAAATTCACCAGCTGTGACAATCAGGCTTTAGTAGGGTGTATTCCAATTGCTGCTGTAGTTATTGATTTGAACCTGAAATCATAAAAATTGTTCAGTCATCTCATAAGATATATAGCAATAACATAATGAATTTTCAAGAGCCTATGACAATTTTAAATGCCTGTACAAAAAAAAGCCTGGAAATTTATTGAATACACACACACACACACATATAATGAAAAGTCATGTATATCCATATGTAAATGAATATTTTCATGAATTACCTGGAGAGAAAAAAATGAGGACATTGGAAAGATTTAATAATTTGGTAATGAAACCTCATTTTTTTAACAAGTGAATCTTAAAAAGAATAAATGAATAATAATAAAAAAGGAAAATTTTGGCATTTATGAATTATCAAAACAAATATTCTGATCTCATAATGTAATAAACTCAAAATATAAGCATAGAAAAGCAGCAACAACGTCATAATACAATAAAAATCAATAAAGAGGGAAATTTCAAATCTGTAATAATAAAAGAATCAGAGATATTAGTCTCGATAAATTAAGGAATACCAAAAATGTCTCATCAAATAAATGACAAACCAGAATCAATTTTATGCCCCCCCCCCAATATAATGAAATATAATATATAAAGAAAATGAATATAACCCTGTCAATATCAATGAGCAAGTAAGTTTTATGAACATGCAAATCAGTCGAATGAATAGAATTAAAGATGAAGAACTGATAAAATAAACATTGCTGATCACCATGGTGACAAGGGATGTGAAAGAAGAAAAAAAAGTGTCTTCTTCATCATGAAGTACACAATGTTTATTCAAGAAACAATACAAATTATACTTTTAATGACTTATTCCACTAATAATGTATATCTCCGTAATTATTCTACTAATTGTGGATCAATTAGTCAGTAGTTGACGTATATTCATTAGCTGAAATTTAAAAAAAATTAAATTATTTGTCTAACTAAAATACCATAGACTGCCATGTATATACCATACATACATATAGAAATCAAATCACTAATTTCAGACAAAGATTTCAAGAAAAAAACCAGTTCAATAGCACACTACACAGAACTTTCTGTTTGTGATAAAAGATTGCCAGATACAATTAAAAAAAAAAGAAAGATGTTCTTTTGATTAAAGAAAAAAAAAGAGCAGGGTCTATATGGCAGTATGCAGTAAATATTCACATTTAATTAAACATCATTAATTAGGTTTATAATTAATTCTTCAAACTGGAGATGTAAAATAATTACAAAGTATTATTGCTTAGTTAAGATTAACAATATAGACAAAAACTAATGTTCAAATTGATACTGAAAATTTTTTATTGAACTTTATTAACTTTATTATTTACAAACTATAATTCATAAATCTCTTTTCTGATATGTGGATTTGTCTTTTATGATAATAGTTTTTATTTGTAATTTTTTGGTTTACATTTCTATTTGAAAATAAAGATAGAAAAATAAACATTATTTGAAAAAATGAAATAGGAGGTATTTTAGACAATTGCATGTTAGTATCACCATGTCTTCAATTCAACTTTTGAAAGCTTTATACAGAAGGGTACTTCAGCTCATATCAGATTATTTCCATTTTCTATGAGGGATTAATTTCTTGCATCAATCTTGTTTTTTTATTCTGTTATACAATATATGAATAGAACATTGTTTTAAATTACATCTTCTCTAGGGCCATGCATCATTTGAATGATCTTGTATGGACTTGTGGACTAAATTTGAATACAACTATTATTTTAACAGATGGTTGATTTTTGTTTGTTAAATATTTAATATGGCTGATTTCTGTTCATTACTAATAATATTCATTACCTCAATTTTCCAATACAAAGATTAGTATCCATATTGTAACACAATAAACAAAAAACCAAGAAGAAATGATTCTTTAAAGCAGACTAAAGTTAAACAGAACAGTAGGAAAATTGTATGTACATATATTAAAAAAAAACAAAACAAAATATATAACCAACATCTTTTAAAGCAATCAGCTGTCAGGTTTCCAGAAGTCTCCAATTCAGTATTATTAAGCACAATAGAAAAAAAAATCGACCAGCAGTTACTAACAATACTGTCCTCATAATGAACTCCATTTGAGTCATTTAAGTTATAACAGCTGGTAATAAAGAAAGCCAGCATATTTATTTCAATTACTTTATAAGTAATAACTTCAATATTTGAAAAATAAAGCTCAACTGTCAAACTAGAAAACAATATGACAAACTGTGTCTGAAAACTGAATGAAGATATTGGACAGTATTTTTCCATCTAGTTATTGGCCCTCTGAGAACATGCATATCGAATTAAAAATCTCATTATGATTGTATGTATGTAAACCTAACCCAGCAAAAATGGAAATCGATGAGATTTTTATTATTGCAATTTTAAATGTTCTTAGAAAATAAAGCAATTTCCAGTTCAATTTGCAAGTGAATGAGACTTTCATGAATTGTTCATTCATGTTGAATGTTATTTTTTAATCACCTAAATTCTTGATACAAAAGGCATAACAAGAAAATACTAATTAGAATCCTTCACTTCTTTCCAAAGGGTTCATGTACTATCTACTACCATTTAGAGTAGTGTAGGAGATGTCTAAAAGTCCATTTAAATTGATATTTCTTGCTTTTATTTTTGAGAAAGTCAAGAGGATACAAACTAACAGCTTAATTCTATGCCGCTTCAAAAATAACAACTGCTAGTATTCATGATAATATTTGGTTCATATCTACTTGGACTATATTTTCATAGAATGATATAACACAAATGGGCATTAAAAAGAATATACATATATATATATATATATATATATATATATACATACATATACACACACACATGTAGTGACACTGGGACTTACAGGTGGGAGTTAATCAACTGAAAGTGAACAGAATAAGTGAAAAAGGTAGGGTTTTACTCTTGTTAAAATATAAAGTACTAGATAAAGAAAACATTGGAAACCTAAATGACAAACAACTGGGCTGGAACCAAGAATGGCCACCTGGGATGTTTATGAAATCATCAGAAAGGGAATAGGTTTGTTTTGCATTAAAATAAATGTCCTGGAAGGTGTGATGAGAGAATGTCAATAGATTAATATTTTCTAGACAAATAAAATACTTGGAGACTAAAAAATAGGTAAAAATAACTTTGACAGAGAGACAACACCTGTATAGTTCATGAATTTATCAGAAAAGGCAGAATTGTTTGCATAAAGAATATTAGGTGGTCAATTTGATAGGAAAAATTCTGTTGTTTGATAGATTTGGAAACTCCTTTTCGCCAATGCATTTTGAAAATCAGATTTGTCACAAAAAGACAGTTGTGCTACTACAGGGATAAGTTGAATATAGAGGAAGTGGGAGGAATAAGGGAGTTCTAAGACCTTGCTGATACAAGGTAAGGGAGAAAGATACAAATTAAAGTAGTTTGGAGTAGTCAGCTCTCTTACAATTAAAATGGGGTTGGACAATTACCCAAATTTGGAAAGGCTGTTTTAAAGAAAACTGAAATAATGAGAAATTGTCATTAAGGATGAGCAAATAACTGACTTGGCATACTCCAGTCAACTCCTACTCTGGTTGAACATTGAACTCAAAATAAACTGGAGTTTTTGACATCTCTAACAGTAAGAATAGATATTAGAGAGAGAGAGAGAGAGAGAGAGAGTTGGTCTACCATCACCACTGAACCCAAGACCTTATGCCAGACCTCAAATACTAAAAATTTGATTTACCCCAAAGCCATATATAGCTGTGTTGCAGATTGATGTCAGCCAGAGAAGACTCCAAGTCAGTAATGAAAGTAGTACATTAAGAGAGTTGTGCCAGACTCCAAATACTAAAGACTTGACTTATAACTCGAGTGTTTATGACTGATGCAGATTTCAGTGTCACTCAACTAAGACAGTTAAAACTGCTGTATACAATAAATGATATAAACAAAAAGAGTTGATAAATTTCTAATCTGTGTTAATTGTTTTTCATGTGAGCTAGATTATTTTGATGTAACCCTGAGTGGCTTACATCATAGAAGTACCCAGACTATGACAAGACTAAAGGGATTTTAGGAACATCAGTGAGTGAGATAGAAAGGAGGAAGAGAGGAGTAAGTTAATTAAAAATCTGTCTTTATTTGAAAGATTATGCCAAATAATTCAAATGAAAAGCATTCTTTTATTTTATGAGTTATTTAAAAATTTTTTTTATTCTTTTTTAGTTTACATTTAAAATGATATATAAATATATATAATCCTATACTGGTGAAAGGTTTAAAATATTTTCATGATTTTTTTTTTATCTACAATAAATTTTAATTTTTTTTTCAATAAGTACTCAGAGAATGATTTTTTAATCAATAATTTTCAAAAAAGCAGCCTAGTTTTAATTAAAATTTTTATTTACCCTTTAAAAATCTAATGATAAAAGAATCTAAGAATTCACATGTTAAAATATTCTTTTATTTTAGGAATTTTTTGTTTATAATACAAAATATTATTCTAAAAATGTAACCCAAACTCATCAGAGGTTTGAAACATTCTTTTATTTTTCTAAAGACTTTTAAAAAAAATATGACAAAAATTTAAATTCAGTTCTTAATTGCCTGTTGAGTTACAGAGATAGAAAATTTAATCTATTTACTTTTTTACCCAATAAAAAAAAAGCTAAGAATTAAAAATGTGTCCTTATTCTTAGATGAAAAATTTTGCATTTCAATTCAAGTCGAAAGTATTCTTTTGTTCTAGATTTTTTTTTCATTGGAAAGTTTTGTGTTACACAGATTAAAAATTGATATATTTTGTTTTAAGAAATATGAAAAGCATTCATTTAAAAAAATCAGTTTTTGAGTAATTGAAAAAAATGCTTTCATTTAATTTTTGTAATTCTTTTACCTTCTACAAATGTAACATTATATGTAGGTATAATAACAAGAAGTTAAGAATTAAAAATGGAAAATTTTTCATATCAATTTCTTTTTTTGGTTTATGTTTAAAATAATATTTTAAAAAAAAAAAGTACCCCTTAGTTTGAAACATTTTCATGACACTTTTAGTTCTCAAAAAAAATTAAGAATTTTTTTTTTAGAATTAATATCAAATTACAAAACAATTTTTGAAAAAGCATTAAATTCAAATTTCATCTATAGAATCTGTGAGATTCAAACATTGTGGGTCTTAAGAGTTACACATGCTTTTTGTACTTACTTATGAAGAAATGTGAAGAGTGCCACAAATCAAATGATTTTTAATTATCAAATCATATCATTAAATCAGTAAAAATCCCAAACTATATTTTGTATTTTTCCTTATTATAAATATATTAAAGTGTATACATGATTTTAATGCTCAATGATACCTTAATTTATAAGCTGATACATACCAAAATAGATGTGACTCCTTCATGTACATATACACAAATATATTTTTTTTGTTTCATTTGAAAATTCATATGCTCTAATGAAAGTTAAAAAAAGAAATGTTTAATTTTGGCAAATAATTCAAACTATTAATAAAATCATCTTCTGAAGACCTTGTGTTTTCTCACATTTGTACATTTTCATATATATATGACAAGCTGAACTGTGACATTATAGTAAGTGAGTGCAAACTTCAGTCATGCGAGTCTGTTTACTTTTAGACCTTTGGGAAAGGTATGAACTCCCTTATTCCCCCAACTATGGGTTAAATAGTAACACTACTGTTCTTTGGCAAGGATAGCTTAGGCATTAAATAACCCATGAAGATTGATATGCTATTGAACTAAAGAAAGAAAAAAGTAATATATATATGCACATACACACATCACTTGACAATCAATCATGCAGTCTGATTTCACCATAGGATAATGAGAAATTTAATAGTTATAAGAGACATCATTAGCCATATGCATGCTGTCTTTTGAAGGGTGCGCACACACACACATACACACTATAAGTATTTTATAATGAATTAGCAACTTGATCACATAATTCAGCAATGTGAAATTCTGTTGTTATAGTGATGTAGATTATTTAAATGTTTTATTATTATTTAGTCAAAATTTTGTCACTTTGAATCAGTAAAAGTATGTGAAAACAATTTTACAAATTTATCATTTTTTATATTCTATATTTTCTAAATCTTATAAACTTTAAAATTTTTTATCTTATAGTTTTTAAATACAGATACTATTTTTTGATTGTTAGATCAAAAAATAGTATCTGTACAATTATTTTCTGCAGAGTGCAGCAATACTCCACTCTGATCCTAAACAACTTTGCCAATCAATACAGAAATAAATACATCACAGAGACAATGCAAGTAAGATGGGATAAAACTAGTAATAAAATGATAATGAAATCAAATTATTCAAAAATAAGTAATTATGGTGGCAATGTATATTTTTCTAATGAAAGAGTTGAATGAAAATTTAAAGTGATTTGAAAAAAAAATGAACAAATGTATATGAGATTTGTACAATAGCTTACTATATGCTGATCCAAGATACAAGTACTAACTTATATATATATATATATATATATATATGAGAGAGAGAGAGAGAGAGAGAGAGAGAGAGAGAGAAAGTTCTTATCATTTCTGACTGGATTATGCTAGTATAAAATAAAACAAAAATGAGAGTGAACAGTGAATTTTTGTTGAATAAAAAACTTTTGGATTCCAAAGATAAACACAGCCGGTAGAAAGTTTCTCAATGAATCTGAAATTTCAGAGGGCAATAGATCATTTTAATAAGCAATTTTAGAAAAGACATTTGCTATTACCTACTAAAATAAAATATCTAATGTAGGAGACAAATTATTCATTCTACTAGTCTATATAAAGTTTAAGTCTATTATATTTCCTGAGTTGCATTTCAGACTAGCCTATTATATATAATTTTAAAATAAAGGGAATGTAATATTGGAGCTTGTAGTTGGTTGATTATGAAAATATACAATATAATTTTATTGTAAGTGATTTTATATTTCCTTTATAATGAGAGAAGAGTACCATATGTTAGAAAGTTAGCATCAAAGGCTGACCCAATTTTATTAAATAGGCCATTTTCTACAAAACCCGCTTTTTGCATATATATAAAATCAGACTATTTTGTGTCTGTCTTATTGTATAATCCAGGAATACCAAGAGCTATGACCACCAAATTTTCTGTGGTAACTAATGAGACCATAGAATATCTTTTTAACATATAAGTTTTTAAAATTTAAAAATCTTTTAAAGATTGATTTATGATGATAAACTGGATCTTTACTTCGCATCCCTTAAGTTAGCTCAATTGAATCTTTATCTTTCTGTTGAATTATATAAAGTAGACATTCAGCGGAAAAATTTCCTACCCAGTAATCAAAGTTATGATCACTTTTAATGAAATTTTTTTTCTAATTAATAAAAAAATCAAGATAAAACAATGGATTTACAATCAAGGAAAGTAGCATTTACATTTAAAACAGTGGCCACCAGGAGGCCATGCTGTCCTGTTGGCAAGGCTCAGGTGATGTTAACTACATGCCTCTAAAAAGGGTGTCCTGAGTATGATACTAAATAGCATTTGGAGGTGAGGTTCTAGTTCTGTTGCCATTACTTACAAGTCCACTCTGACCCAGAGATGTAGCACCTAATGGGATCCCATCTTTGAGTCAAATATATCTTTTTGGAAATTAGTATTAGATAAGAATATCGGACATCATATAACTGTATGCAAATAATTTATATTAAACTTATATTGAAGCTATAATTGTTTACAAAGAATTATCATAAGTTATTTTAAGCTAGATAATTGCTTGAAATACTTGAAACCCTATAATCATATGCAAATTATTTGTGCTGGGAATATATGAAACAAATGATCATTATCATTAGAGAGGAATAGTAACTTGAAACTATATAATTGCTTGGGGAAAAAAACTGACACTGACATTGAATAACCCAGCAAAGATTGACAAGCTGTAAAACCAACCAACAACTAGGAGGCCATGTAAATGTGTCTATTGAGAACAATAATTTGGAAATTCTAACAAAAACTTAATTTCTTAGCTGAAAATTCTGCATGTTTTCAGCTAGTTTGTTTAATAGGATATACCATATATCATGCCTTTCTTGTTTAAGTATATCAAAAACTGTACCGTGAATTTTTTTCACTTTCAAATGATATTCATTAGAAAGTTGTTTATCTAAGTGGAAATATCTAAAAGTATAATAACTAAAAAATAAGATTTCTTTAAAATTCTACACACAACTGATCATCTGATCTCGGATTTGATTATCCTTTGGATTATCAGTTTTAAACAACGTTGGTATTCTTGTCCTTATTTTCCTGCCATACAGGATTTCTACCAGTGATGGCAAATGGTTGTCAAGTGGTGTTGTTCTTAGGCTTAACAGAGCCATTTGACAGTCTCTCTTTGACTGTTTTCCTTTTAGTAAAGTTTTCTTTACTGTCTAGACCATTTATTTGATTGTGGGTATCTCAGGCTTGGTGTGATGTGCGTGAATTCCCACTCAGTAGTAAAATTATGGAATTCATTTGACACAAAGTACCTGGAATTATCTGTGTATAGCTGTTCTGGTATCCCATGTACAGCAAAGATTGCTATGAAATATTCAATGCAGTTTGCACATGTCACCGTCTTTATTGCTTTGATTAATGGCATTTTACTGCACTGGTCAGCAACAAGTAACAATTGTTGGCAGTTGAATTTGAAAATATCTGCTGCGATGTTTTGGAATGGCCTGATTTCTTGTTCTTTGATAAGCAATGTTTCCTTGGGGTTTTTCCTTTGGTGTTCTCTGCATATTTCACATGGTGTTACCACGTTTTTATGTCTCTGCTCATTCCTCTCCAATATACACTCTTTCTTGCCTTGGTGTGCCTCATGAATTCTCTTCAGGATTATACTTGGCATGCTTTTTGCTATTACAATGTATTCACCTTTAGTCACTAATCCATCTTGCACTGACAGGCATTCTTTCAGCGACCAGTAATGTCTTATTAGTTTTGGAGTGTGCTTTACATCCTCTGGCCATTCATCAATTACTACTTGCTTTAGTATTTTTAATTCTTCATCCTTTTCAACAGCTTCTTGTAAGTTTATTTGTTTCTGTGCTGAAATGTTGACTGTGTGTATATTTAAGTCAAGTTCTATTCCTTCACCTTGTGTTAGCTGAATCCTCGACAAGTAGTCAAGGATTTTTATTTCTATCCCTGGTCTGTATGTTATCTTTGCATCATATGGTTGTAGCCTAAGCAACATCCTTTATAGTCTTGTGGGTGCTTGTGCAATGTTTTTATTTTGGATATTTTGAAGGGGTTTATGGTCAGATTCGATTTGGAATTCTTTTCCATATATGTATGTATGCATGTATGTAATCTTTTACAACCAAATATCACTGCCAGTAGCTCTCTTTCAATGTTTGCATAGTGTGATTCAGCATCAGTTAGTCTTTTACTTGGAAATACAATGATTTTGTTGTCATTTATTAGTGTAGCACCTATCCCTAACATGCTTGAGTCTACTTATATTGTTGTGTTTGCATTTGGGTTGAAATAAGCAAGTTCTGTTATGAAGGGGCTTAGGTACTAGGAATTGCTGGAGTTCTTCTTGGTTTGTTGGTTTTGGTTTTGATTTGATCCTGCTGCCTTTTTCTGGATCAGGGTAGGAATCATCTTTGTCCCAAATAAGACCATGGAACTTAATCCATTCCTGTCTTATTTTGCATTTTTCTTTGTTAAAGACTAAACCGTACTTCCATGCCGTATCCAACGTTTTCCTCAGATTTATTTCATGTTCAGCAGTTGTTCTGCCATATACGCAGATATCATCTGATATACCTATGGCTCCCTTGCAGTCTTCCAAAACCTGGTCCATTTTTTGTTGAAATATGTCCTGTGACACCTTAAGGCCAAATGGACATCTCAGGTATTTATACCTTCCAAATGGAGTATTGAAACATGTGAGCAGGCTAGATTCTTCATCCAAATATATTGCCCAGTATCCATGCTTTGCATCTAATTTTATGAAGTACTCTGCACCAGAGAGTTTGTGGGAAATTTCTTCCAAGATCGAGGTTTTGCAATACGTTCTTTTAATGAACTTATTCAGTGGCTTTGGGTCGAAACATATTCTTAGCTCTCCACTTCTCTTTCTGCTGCACACATTTGCGTCCACCCAATCTGTTGGTTCATATACCCTTTCAATCACACCCATGTTTTCCATTTTTTGCAATTCTTTTTTTAGTTCTTCTTTTAAGTGGACTGGGTATTTTCTTTGGGGTTGGATGACTGGTGTTGTGTTCTCCTTTAAATGTATTTTTTGTTTCCCCGGAAAGTTACCAATTCTGTGGAATCTGTCAGAGAATTCATTTGCCAGGTCATTTATGCTTTCTATTTTCCTGGTTTCCTTCTTTGTTACACTGCAGTTAATTTGTCCCAACTGTATGCAGGGTCTCTGTCCCAATATTGCAGTGTCATTTTCACATACATAAATTTTGTTTGGATGGTTGGTAAGTCCTGGTGCTTAATTTTTAGTATTAATGACCTGTACTGTGGTATTTTTATTTCGTTAACCGCCAAAGTGTAAATGCCTCCCTTTTAATGGCCGTCGATTTTCCCATTTCATTACTGACACCTTGTGGGTACATTTTTTTGTAAATCCTGAGTGGGATTATGTTCCTGTTAGCCCCAGTATCAACTTTCATTCTTATTTTATGAATCTTCACAGTTTATATTTGTGAATACTTCCTCTCAGTTATTTTCTTTTACTGTGTATAATAACATACCAGTTTCTGAGTCCGTCTCTGAGTTGGTCTCATCTCTGTATGTAGTGCTTACATTTTTTCATTTCATATCCTGCTTGTAGTAAAATTTGTGAGGGCTTTTATTTTTCCAGTTTTGTAAGGGCTTACTTTTTTTTTTTGAGGGCTATGTTTTCTCCTTTGTCGTGAGTGTGTCTTTGTGAGACAATAGTCCTCAAAATGATGAAGGCCTTGACATTTTCTGCATTGCTTGTTAAAAGCATAGCAGTCTTGTCCCCACTCCAGTTTTTTCCACATCTTGTGCACTGTCTTTTGTTTTAAGCCACTATTTCAAGGATTATTCCATCCTTTGTTTCATATAAATCTTTGTAGCGTTTGTTGTCTTTCATGGTCACTTCGAACATTCGTATGCTTTCAATAGCTATTTTTAGTGTGAGGCTGTGTTTGCTTATCAAGTTCCTTCTTTCTTCCGAACTTCTCATGTATTTTATTATTTGTTCAAGGATTCGTTCCTCTTTGTTGGCTTTGAAGTCACATCTTTTAGCTTTGGTCTGCAGTCTGACAAAATATCCGTCTATTTTGTTGTCATTCTGTTGCATTGACATGAATTCTAGTTGTTTGACCTATTTATTTGGTTTTTGAACTATGTTTGCTTCAAAAGTTTTGAAAATGTTTTCTGAACTTTGTTTTTGTTCGGTTGTGAGGAGTGCATTTTTAATTAATTCACAGCCCTTTAGTCCCATGCTCAGCAATATATAGTTGTATTTCAGTCTTTTTTCCATGTTATTTATTATAAAATAGGAAGTCATGAAGTCGAGCCACTCACTGAAGGCTTCTTGTTTGTTCTCATTCGACCAGTCCAGTGTTGGTAATGGGATATTTGTATTAGCCATCTTCAGTTTTCAACTTGTCTTTTTCTTTTTTTTATGAAGTCTTTGCTTCATAGCATTCCATCTTCTCTTTTCTTCTTTTAAGGTTCTTATATATGTAAGTATCCCTTAGCTGCCACCTGGTAATGTTATATCTACTGTGTAGATAGAGTAATGACTTGAAAACGAACGATATGTACAAGCGATTTATTACAAGGTTAGGACAAAAGTGTCCAGTAAAAAAGTGGTGGGCCCTTGGAATAGTAAAAGGGGGATAACCCAGCATTAGAGAGTTCTAATTACCTTGTTACACTTAATATCAACTTTTTTGGGGGAGGAGTGGTTAGAGGTCTGTGCATGAGTGTTAAATGTCTTTAGAAATTGAGATTCTACATTTTGTTAGACAAACTCTTCGATTTTAATAGATCTTTACAGTGACAACATAAAACATATTTAATTATTCAAGCAAAATTTGCTAAGTTAATAACTTTCCTCAAAGTTATAGATAATATATTTCCATTGATATTTTGATTGTTATCTTTGTAAGACAAAAAACAGAGGTCTTTCAAAACTGACATAAAACATAGATAAGTGGGATTGAAAAGAAAACAAATATATTTGCTCTGATTATTATCAGAAAATATGGTTTCTTCATGGCATAATTACAAATACAAATTTTGAAAAAACAAAAACAAAAAAATATGAAAAACAGAACTAAGACAAAGAATTCCTGATAACACCATTACACAAATTTAGTTCTTGTATAATATGTGTTATTACTTAATTGCTTATATTGAAATGTATAGGAAATAGCCATTATGACTTTAAAACTAATCTATTTTCTATTTAAAAATGGGGAAATTTATATATTTTTTTTATCTGAATAAAATGATATATTAATCAAAATATACATGTATTTATATTGAAGTTATGCAAAAATGTATAAAATGTTTAGAAGTGAGTAGTTAAAACACTTTCATGTATCAGCCCTGTTATATTCTGAGTTGTGGGCGAGAAATGCGTATGGTTGCAAAACAAAGAACGTATAGATACTCACAATAACACAGTAATGATGTTATAGGAAATTTTTATAAATAGATTAAGTACAGAGAGTAGAATGGAGAAATATGTTTACAGTTGAGGAATGAATTCAGTGGTAGTAGTAACAAAGTTCATGTACTGTACTTGTCTCGCGGTGAAGGGATGGGTTTCTCGGAATTAGGACGACGTTGGTAGCTGAGGCGATCGTTTGATGTATCGGATGACAGGCGCCAGACGGTGGCGAAGAATCCTTAACACGGGTCGTGTGAGGGAACAAGTCTGTGGTGTAGGAAAGAGTCTGACTGATGATTATTTGGTCCGTCTATTTATACATTTTCTGTAGGCTCAGAAACGGCAATTTTTGTGCCCCGCGGGAAGCATTCCGATTGGATATTTATTAATGTATTTTTTTTTTGTTAATTTATCGCAAACGGAAGTTCTGCGCGGAGCCCATGCGTGAGCGACTAACTTTTCATTTTTAGTTGAGAACTCGAAGTGTTAACTTCCGTTTTTTCTTTTCTTCTTTTCTTTCTTTTTGTTTTTTCAAATCAAGGCAAGATCTCGTCTTGTAACAGCTCCCCCAGATCTTACCATGATTTGAAGTTGCTATGTTGTTAGTGCTTGCTTGCGTGCGTGTTTTTTTTTTTTTTTGTTGTGTATTATTTATTTTGTTTTTTGGCACATAACGAAGTCTTTAAAGCGTGCTGGGAGTTGCCCTCGTGTTGTTCGTTTCGTTGGGTTTTGGGTATTGTCTCCGGAACTGCAGTCATTTGCGTCAAGATGCTCCCCTGACGAAAGTGTAGGGAGTTGTGACAACGGGTGATGGGTAGGTTGCCGGGGTGGACAAGGAGGTAGGAGTGGTCGTGTCGACGGGTGATTGGGAATTTGGTGAGGTGGGGATAGAGCTGGAGGTGGGGGTGGTCGATGCATGTGTTGCAGGTCATTCGGTCGTGGTACGAGTCGATGGACGTGTCCACGGTGAACCCAATGCGTTTCACAGTTTTCGTTTTTCACTTGAACTACCAAACCGTTCGTTTTGGTGACCTCAACGTCACCTATCCAAGGCAGGTGAGACAAGTGGGCTGTTGCGGATTGCGGTCGGTGGAGTAGCACCTTGTCACCGACTTGTATCGGTTCTTTGAAGATGCTGCGGTTCAGTTTGGCTTCCATTTTGTGGTCAGCCTCGTTGTTCGCCAAGGCGACTCTTTGATGTACCTGTCGGAGCAAAGCGTTTATCTGCATACCGTAAGCACCTGGGTTGTTGTTAACAATGTCTTGGCAGGGGATCTTCGGTAGACCAATGTTTGGTTGGCGGCCGGTGATAATGTAATGCGGGGATGCACCAGTGGCGGTGTTGGCTGTGGCATTCATTGAGGAAACTGCGGATTCGAGAACGCCCGTCCATTCACAGTTTCTGTCTTCGCAGATCATGTAAAGGGCGTTTTTTAAGGTCCGGTGTTGCCTCTCAATGTTCCCCGAGCTTTGTGGTCGCCACGGGCAGTGAAGTTCCCGGGTGATCGAGGTTAGGTCACAAAATTCCTTGTAGACCTCACCAGTGAAGTGGGTTCCTCGGTCGGAGGAGACAATGCGGGGAATCTCGCGGTGACGAAGAAAGAACTGGTAGAGTCCGCGGGCTGCGTCGATTGCGCGGTCTCTGGCACATGGTATGGCCATGAGGTGGCGGCTGAAGCTGTCTAGAATAGTAAGGATGTACCGCTTGCCCTTTGAGAGGGGCATTGAGACAAAATCTATGTAGACAACCTCGAATGGTTTTCCGCCTCTCTTGCAATGGCCCGTGGACCAGTTTCGGCGCATGCCGTAATTTCCCTTGCGTTTAGCGCAGGTTTGGCATGACTGAACATACGCCCTGATATCGCGATTTTTGAATTCCCACCAGTAGCTGGATAGGTGTTCCTGCATGCGGGAGATCCCTGAGTGGTTGACACAGTCATGGGCTTGGTGGAGATATTTTGTCCGGAGCTTGTAGGGTACTACCAGTTTTGGTGTGTTTGTAGTATCCCTGATCATCAATACAGATATACCAGGTTCCAAGTAGAATTGGTGCATGTGTTTGTTATATAGCCCGGTACGATGATCTTTGGGGTCGAGTAGGGTAGCGTCCGGTCTTGGAGTTGCCAACTGAAGAGCTCTGATGATTTTTGAAAGTGTGTCATCAGAGGCTTGTTCTGCTGCAATACCCATGTGGTCAGCTATCTCTTCAACCAGGATGGTCGATGTGGCATGAAACGTGAGGAATGCGTCGATGGCCGGCAGATGATGCTGAATGTTCCGTGTTGTGTGAGTCCCAGGGAGCAGCTGGGAGCTCTTGATTTCGTCCATGCACCAGGATGGAACGTAGATGTTTAGACTGGAGCCTTGGAGTTTGAAGCGCTTCCCTGCAGGTGTGGGGTCTGCCGTAAGCTTGTCCTTGCTGTGGCCATATCTCCGACTGAGCATGTCTGCCCAGACATTCGATTCACCTTCTACATATTCCAAGACGAATTTGTAGCACGATATTTCCTCCTGCCATCGTCATATCTTCGCATTGTTGAATTCACGTTGATCCAAGTATGTGAGAGATCGATGATCTGTGAGGACGACGAAGGGACGACTACGCAAGAAGTAATCGAATTTGGTGATGGCCCATTTTATCGCATATGCCTCGCGTTCAGTTGTTGACCAGTTGCGCTCCGTCGCGTTAAAGGTGTGTGAGGCAACTGCTATTATTTTCTTTTGGCCGTGTTTATTCTCTTGCATGAGAATGGCCCCACATGCGATATTGCTGGCGTTGGTGGTGAGGGTAAAGAGTCCGGTGAAGTCGGGGAATGAAATGATTGGTGGTGAAGCGAGGCGCTTCTTAATTTTATTGAAAGCCTTGTTGGCCCCTTCGGTCCAGATGAATGTTCGTCCGGGCTTATTTAGTTCGTTTATGGGGGCCATTAAATTGGAGAACATGTCGGTTCTGATGCTCTCGTTAAGGCGTGTCTCGATGAATTGCCGAATCCATACGAGACGTCCGATGAGACTTTGTAGTTCTTTTCTCGTTGTCGGGGGTTTCATGTCGATAATGGCGCAGACATATTCGGGGTTGGCCTTGAACCCGTCACTATTCACGATGCGACCGAGAAATTTGGCTTCGGACGCAAGAAAAATGCATTTTTCCGGGTTTAGTTTTAATCCGAACTTGCGTAGAGCAATAAATAATTGCTCCAGCGCTGTCACATATTCCTCGAAGGTTTTGGCGTGGACAAGATTATCGTCAATATATGACGATATGTTCGCGCGTGAGGCCACTGTGTCGAGAGCCTCAGCTATGCATCGAGAGAAGATTTGTCCAGCGGATGTTAGACCGAAGGCCAGACGGGTGTATTGGAAACAGCGTCCTTTCCAAGTAAAGGCCGTTTTATGGCGGTCACGTTCGTCAATAACGATTTGCCAATAGCCATTGCGGAGGTCGAGTGTTGAGAAGTACTTGTTACCTTCGCCAATCTTGTTGAATGTCGAGTCAATGGTAGGTATTGGGTATGGGTCGAGATCGACTAAAACCTTGTTGAGGGTTCTTTTGAAATTTGCGACCACTCGAATCTTTCCGTTTTTCTTGCGGACGGCAAAAACGGGACTGTTAAATCCTTTAGGGTCGTTGCAAGGTTCGATAACACCCTCACTTGCCATGCGGGCAATTTCCGCGTCAACGTCACCCTCCAGTGCTTGGGCTATAGGGTGCTGTTTTTGGCTCCTGGACTGGCCGTTGGTTGGTATGCGTATGGGCTTGATGAAAGTGCCCCTTCTATTGTCGTCGGTGCCGAGAATGTCCGCATAGCTGATGAGTAAATCGGCGGTAGCTTCTAATTCACTACGGCTATGATGGTCTGGAAGCGATAGGCCTACGGTTTGCTTAAGCCAATGGAGTTTTTGGTTGAGAGTCAACCCGTTAGGCGATGATCTGGGTGTGGCTCGTGGTTCCTCGTTGGAAATGGTTAGGGCGCCGTGTGAAAGGTTGTGGGTCGGTTTTATCCTTGGATGGACGGTTGTAGAGAGCGGGACAGTATGTTTTAGCTTGCCAGATGGGAGTGTGCGCGCAAGTTCTACAGTCGCCTTCTGGTTATCGATAGTATAGGATAACAGTGTGTGGTGGCCGAGTATGTTCTGACCGATCAAGATGGGAATGTCTGATGTCGTGATCAGTGTGTCGACGTTGCAGAAGGCGGGGGAAGTATCGTCACCCAAGGTAATGTCGCAGGTGAGCTTGCCCAGAATAGAGATGTTCCCTCCGATTCCTTTGACTCGGATGTTGGTTTTGGACATGTGTCTTCTTGCATCTTCAGGTAAGCGAGAAATGGGAATGATGCAAGTCGTGCATCCGGAATCCAGCATGCCTACACCGGAGAATGTGATGCCGTTGTTGCGGAGGTTGATCTGAACAAGGGGCGATCGGAGATCAGGTTGGATTTGAACGTTAAATGTGTGATGATGCTGAGTGGATACATGGACCTGGGAACGAGTCATCACATCTCGTTCGGTCCCAACCGAAAATCCAGTTCGTCAAAGCGCGTCGCGTGTTCATGGTTGTGCTGATCGCTATCTATTCCAGGTAAACCGGTGTCAGTGGTCGCTATGTGTGCTTGAGCATGAGGGGGGTGAAAATATGGGCACCTGTTGCCCTTAAAGCATGCGCGGCCTCGTAAAAAATTTTTGCACATTGCTTGTTGGCTGGGTTGGCCAGCGCTTCTTTGTGCCCGGTTGTGCTTCATGTTGTAGGTGGGGGCGGTTCGACTTTTCCAGTCAACGATGGATTGGTTCCGCCTGTGGGTTTGCCGCAGTTGCTTGTTCAGATCCAGCAACTGTAGCTGTACGTTGGCTAGTATCTTGTCACTTTCAAGGCTACGAGGTTTGTCAGAGTGTGTAGGTTGGCTCGCCATCAGCGCAGTGGTTTCAGCGGCGGTGGTGATGTCCGTTTTGATACCACGATCAAGATAGCGTTGCACATCGCTGGCTATACCACCCGCTGAGTAGTGTCTGTCCATAGTTTTGACGAGGTGTGGATAGATGTTAGGTGTCCATGCCTTGATCTTTTCACTCATGAGCATGGCCCCCATTAGGGAAAACGCAGTTTCGGCCGTCATCTCAGCATTTTGTCTGTCCGACTTGAATTTTGCCGTGATGTGGACTGTGGCCTCTCGGATTGTGTTTTCAAGTCGGCCTGCAAAATCAGTGAGTTTCTCTCCCTCATGTCGCTGAAGGTCCCATGCTCGGCTTAGGTACTGGAAGTTTGTCATTTGGCTCCCGTGGGTGGATATAAGGTAAGCCTTTAGTTCCTCGAACGTGGACGTAGGCTGTCTTGAGTCCTCCATCTGCTGGAAGATGCCTTCGTTCAGTAGTTGCTTTGCCAGCTTGACAAACTCCTTCTCCATTGCAGGATATTCCCTTAATTCTGGCTTAACGTGTATAGTGTAAGCCTTATTAAGGTCGGTAATGAATTTACATCGCTGCCCGGTTCGAAGGTCCGGATGGATTTTGTGGCGTCCCGAAGTGACTGCTGTCGCAATAGAAGCTCATAGTTTGTGGTGTGTTGTTGCAATGTGTGCGATCGATCGTGTGCGGTAGTTTGCAGAGCAGTTAAAAGTTTGTGGAGGTCTGTTTTCAGTTCACTAATGATTAATTGTGCTTGCGGGTTATCTGCCGGCTCCATGTCAATTTTCGTTTGGAGAATCGCTGCTTTTTGCTGTTTTATAAGTTCCAAGATTTCTGATCGAGAAAGGCCGGAGTATTCCATACTTGTTTTGCTGCACGCTTGACACCAGTGTTATATTCTGAGTTGTGGGCGAGAAATGCGTATGGTTGCAAAACAAAGAACGTATAGATACTCACAATAACACAGTAATGATGTTATAGGAAATTTTTATAAATAGATTAAGTACAGAGAGTAGAATGGAGAAATATGTTTACAGTTGAGGAATGAATTCAGTGGTAGTAGTAACAAAGTTCATGTACTGTACTTGTCTCGCGGTGAAGGGATGGGTTTCTCGGAATTAGGACGACGTTGGTAGCTGAGGCGATCGTTTGATGTATCGGATGACAGGCGCCGGACGGTGGCGAAGAATCCTTAACACGGGTCGTGTGAGGGAACAAGTCTGTGGTGTAGGAAAGAGTCTGACTGATGATTATTTGGTCCGTCTATTTATACATTTTCTGTAGGCTCAGAAACGGCAATTTTTGTGCCCCGCGGGAAGCATTCCGATTGGATATTTATTAATGTATTTTTTTTTTGTTAATTTATCGCAAACGGAAGTTCTGCGCAGAGCCCATGCGTGAGCGACTAACTTTTCATTTTTAGTTGAGAACTCGAAGTGTTAACTTCCGTTTTTTCTTTTCTTCTTTTCTTTCTTTTTGTTTTTTCAAATCAAGGCAAGATCTCGTCTTGTAACAGCCCCCAAATATAGTCTCCAATCATGCTTTCATTATATGCTCCTGGGACACAAAAACAAAGTTTGAAAAGAAAAATAATGTCTTTTTCATTTACTTTAAACATAAACAATTGGAAAATTCTGTCCAGGAATAAGAAAAAGTAAAAATTTTGCTACATAGTGTTATCAGTTACTGTCATTTTGATGTTAATAAATAAGAGAAACACACTAAGTGAAAATTTCTTGGTACCCTTTCCCTTCAGCATTATTTTTGACTTGTCTCGGGCAAGAAATGAACTGCCCTGGTGGTTATGGGTGGCAACTTGTAATGCTTGGAGACAGGATCCTGGTGGCTAAGCAGTCTGTGACCTGGATGCCAAAGTGGTCATGTGACTGTAATACTCCACTTAGGTCCTTTCTAGGCTGGATGGGTGGTTAGAGAGGTCCGATCTGATCAATCGGCTGGTCATATCAAGCCCTAGCACTATGATTAAGTCTCAACCATATTTTTCAAATTGCTTTTGTGGCAAATAAACACCCAACCCTTTTTTTCTTAAAGATGCAAGAAAGTGGTGGCTGAGGGTCAATCTTGTTGAGAAAAACAAGACTCTGCCTACAGTTAAAAATTGATACATTATGTATTGGATATTGAAAGCCTGAAATTGGTAGGGGCTTGAAAGCTCATTACCAACACAAGTATACAAGTAGATGGATCCTTATCTCAACCAAGGTGAATGGGTATCACCTTTATTAAACTCCAAACAGAAGTTGGACTCTTTGTTAGATGGTGGAGCACAGGGCCAGCACCCCCCCAAACCCAATAAATATGGCAAATAAAAACATAAAAAACAAATAAAACCTCACTCAATCTGAATCAGAAAATGAAATAAAAGGATTTCCAATATTTATAGTAATTGAATCACTGGAGAAAACTCCCTTGGCCAAACTGTCCACTTTCTTGATTGAAAGCGTGATCTCCAGCAGTATACTTGTATAAGTAGAAGTAGATAGCAAAAAAAAAACATGCCAAAAATCTAATCAAAATGAAAACTTTTCACAACTTAAAATGCAAAACTTATCCACAAGAAAAAGCTTAACACCTCAAAGGGAGTTATTAGAAACAAAGTTATCCCTAGCTACACCAGAGGAAATGAAAACTGCCTTAGGAAAGAAAGGAGTTATGGACTACAAAAGGTTTACCATTAGACAAGGTAATGAAAAAATAGAAACACAGATATAGATTTTGACATTTAACTCATAATTCCTAAGTAAGTGAAAATTCGACACTGCCTTGAAAGGGGAGAATAGTATATCCCCACACCTTTAAGCTGCTTTAAATATCAAAAATATGGACACAACAAGATCTGCAGGGGACATCTGACATATGGAAGGTGTGGCCAAAAAGACCCAGACCATGGAGGAAGATTGTCCTAAAAAAACTAAATGCTTAAACTGCCAAGAGAACCACACCACATTTTTAAGAATTGGAAATTTATACAAAAGTGAGAGGGAAATCATGTGGGTAAAGTATAGAAGGAATATAACATTTCCTGAAGTAAGAAATATAGAGGAATCCTTTATAAAAGATAACACCTATGCCAATATAATACAGCTGAGTCATCAGTAGCACCATCAACAATCAACTTGATAAATAGAGCCTTCATCGAAAAACTACAGCAATTAGGACCAAATGATTTGCCCAAATTCTAAGAACAGTTAAAGAAACTACACCCAGCTGAAATCTGTCATACACAAATTAAACAAGAAGAATCCATATCAAGCACAATACCACTGCCAAAAAATATCTACAGAATTCAAAACTCCAACTAAAACAAGTATCATAAAAGGAAGATTGCACAGATCACTGATCCACCCACTGATTCTCAAAATAGATAATAGTGGAAAAACCTACACGACAAATTCAAAACTAATGCCAAAACAAACACTGAAAAACCAAAATGCATTCTAATTACCCTAGACAAAATAAATGATACCCAACCAACCACTAAACAAAAATGACTGAAAATATATTAACCTCTCATCTAAATCTAGTGATCCTTCACCATCAAGAATAAAATTACCCACCAATATCATCAAACAAGACCATATAAACAAAAACAACTCCCAAGGACCAACTAAAACCTTAACTAGATCCTATTGTGTAGAAAGTATGGATTTTGAAATTGACAACATAACTGCAAACCTTAATCTAACAGATGTATACAAAAAACCTAGATACATCTATGAAAGATCATCGACAAAACATATATATACCTGCAAAGCAAAATTTGACTCACACAAACAATTTAAAAACAAAAATATTTACCTACCAACTATTTGCTTACAAATCATATAAAAAACAAAAGATTTAGCATTAAATAACCCACAAGAGATGATATGCCATTAAATACCAACCAATTAACCTAAGTAGAATACAATTTTCCCTTTCTCCATATTTTGCATGCAGATCCAGCTATAGTTTATATAATAATATAGTATTATTAAATATGACATCTTTGTGTTCATATGTGTATGTGCACATATATTTTCAAATGTGCATTTATAACCATTTTATAAAGGCAACATTAAGTTTGATGTCCAGAGATATCTTATTTATTGAATATATATATTGTAACTGATTGCAAATAATTAAGAGGAAATACTCCATTGTAAGCATTTAATTGTTATTTCTTCTGAGTAATTATAATAACTGGCATATAGTTAAATACCACACACTATACATTGGATTCGAAATGGCTTTATTCTCCAAGTTAGATAATTTAACTCTATATAATTATTTTCTACTGCGTTATGATAATGAGCCACATGGGGATACAAAAAGAAACCAATTTATTTTTCAGCTACATATTTCTTCCATTGTAAAATGTTAAAAACAAAGAAGCAATAATTAATGCACAAAACACGCAGACAATTCAGAAATGCACAAGTGATGCTTTGCGAATGAAATATAGATTTACCAACAAGGAAACTCAAAGATAATCAGCTTTACTTTACTGCTAAAATGACTAGTTAACATTTTAAATGTATAAATCCATTAACGGGATAACATAAATAGAATATTTCATCAATTTTACTTCATTAGAAACACGAAGTAACTATAGGATAAACAAAACAAGAAAAAACTAGAGCACCAGTGAGCTGGGAACATACAACCAGTCTCTATCTTATTTTCCCTAGTTATTATAGTTCAGAAATTTGAAAGTTTGGATCCATTTTTGTGGCATTCTATTACTGGTTTGAATTTGTTTAAGAAAACTATATGAATAAATCAACAACACATACAGACAAAAATAAAACCTTTGAAACCTTAGCTCCTTGGTCCTGAGATACCATTTATATGAGCTTACAAAACTAATCAAAAGAAAAGAAAGAAAACAAGCACAATGCACATTTACACATTGCTCCTAGTTGAAAAATCATTTTGTTTAAAGCTATCCCATCATTCCATTAAAAGAAAAGCCATGAATGATCATTATATTAAGCATTTTCTTATTAGTAGCTGATGTGAACTTCCTGAGCCTAAATCAGATCTACAGTTTATCATAAAATAGCAGTCAACCTGAAATATTGGGTTAATGGTGTATATTAAATCATCAATATAGGTAGCAAGAATTAAAACCTTACAAATAATTCAAAATCAAAGCCAAAGAAACAGCTTTTCAACATTTTTTCCAGCTATTTAAGTAAATGCTAACAACAATTTTTAAACTAATTAATTTAGCACTAGACTGAATAAATACTGAAAGTAGACAGACATGAATAAAAATATTTATCCTGGTTTATTCATTAAAGAAGCTTAATTATTTTTTCATTTTCAAAACACTGAAATTTTAGAGACAGATAGGTATCTCTTGATGTGAAAACCATCCTCATCAGATAAAAGTAAACTCCTCCTGATATAACATATCTGCCATTTGAAAGCTGAAGTTTAGTTTGAAAAATAAAATAAAATGAAATGTCATATTTTACATACAATCAATATTCTGACTGAGATGAATTATAGAGAAGTAACTGAATCATTACTCCATTTCATGCTTTCTGCTTTCAGATGATTTCCTATACAGTAAAATCATTAATTGATATTTAAATAATTGATGAAGATTGTCTATAGGTTTTGGGTATTTTTACAAAATGTATCAATTATGTTCCGTTCATACAGCATCGACTATTTTGGAATGGTTATAATAATGGACTAAATCCAACAGGCACTTAAATAGAATTCTAGGTTCCTTTTCTTTAACTTTAACTTCATAGCTGGACAATGACTAAAAGCAGCCCTATCAAATATATATTCCAGTCTATTTAACATGGTTGATAAAATGTGGTTTGTCTGTTTTGTTAAATGGCATATCAACCTTTGTGGGTTATTTAATGCCAAAGCCATCTTTACATAAGAACAGTGGTGGTACTAATAGCTGGGAGGAGGAGTATAAGGAGGTTCATACCTTTCCCAAAGGTATAATTCAGAAAGTTAATGAAATAATGAAACTGAGTTTTGAACTTGCTTACTTCAAGGTAACAGTCAATCACTTAAGTTATTATCTCACAGGGACTCCACCAGAAGTAAGCTATCTTAACCAAGAGAATGTTATGTTTAGAAATGGTGATATATTTAGAATACTGCCCTAAAAACATTGAAAAAAAAAATGAGCAACTACTCAGCTGGATATTTTATAACTAGTTGAAGAACTTCTCAACAGTGGATAAGAGACCCAGACTTGGATTGTAAAAACAGTGAGACAAATAAACAAATGTAAAAAATCCCCTCTGATTTTTAAAAATAGTATTCATCTTACAATCTTTATTGTCATTTAATATAGTTACAAATAGAAATTGTTACTGTAAGAGATAAATCCACATAGTTTAAAAAGCACTTACCAATTTTTCTTATACTATCTTATAATTATAGCTCCATGAAAAATTTTAAGGAGTTCAGTAGAGAAATAATTTTAAAAAATTCAAGTGAGACTTAAGAGAGTTATAATTTTAAACATTTTTTGTTTTTGTTCATACTGTTAGACCTAACTAAGCAATGTAATTATGTAATTAGTTGTCCAAACTAGAGCTTTAAACTATCTATAAAACTAACAAGGAAAATTCAATTAAGTATAAATGATTGTTTTAGTAAAACAAGTAAGTCATTAATTTTTTTTCTTTTGAAGTTTAAATTCTGTATGATTTGTAATGTCTTGCAGTAACATGGCTTCCCACTGATTATTATGATAGATTCTCTCACAATTAAAGACCTCCTCTTTTTCCATCAGAAACAAGTCCAATAGGTGTAATAAGTATGCCAACCAAATTTGATAGCTTGATATCAAATGGTTTGACTGTCTAAAGAAGACGAATGAATAAATTTTTCCCAAATAATTGATATAGCTACAAAGAAGTTATAAATACAAATGACATGATTTTCCAAGAAGATCATCAGAACAAAGCAAAGGTTTCTTTAAAGATATTTCAGGATATATGTTTTGGATTTTACAAATATAGAATCAATATCTGATATTGGTAGATTTTTATTAGTTGCAGTTTCAGTCAGATTTACACCTCACTTCCTAGATATAAAATGTGTTTTGCTTTGTGTGTGGAAAAATACAATCAAATGAGACACAAAAATATTTGTTAAATGCTAATTTATATTGATTGCTTCTCAAGAGACTTTCTAATTTGCTGGACACTAATTAATTTGGGTCGGTGTAAATACCAATGGAAAACATTTGATTAAACAGACATCAATACACATGTGAGCACTAAACATGCAGGCTAATGAAAATAAAAACTAGCAAAACTTATTGGCATTGCCTGGTTTAGAATGGCTTTCAAAATCATTAATTTAAGTCTAATTTTCACCTTGTAGGTCCAGACTTAGGAATTATAAAAAAAAAAGAACTATTAAAACAAAAATCAGCAAATAAAAAGGCTGTTATAAAAAAAAAATGCTTAAAAAAAATTATGAAAAAAACAACATTAATTGAGGAATATACGTAAGGTAAATGTTATCAACAGAAATATCAACAAAGAGATAAACACCTGGGCTGTGTCCCTCATAAGATACTCAAAACCATTCTTAAAGTGGACAAGGGAAGAACTTCAAGAAATGGACCAGAGAACAAGAAAACTCATGATGATGCATAAGGCCTTACATCCCAGAGATGATGTAGACAGAATGTATGTATCAAGAAAAGAAAGAGGAAGAGGACATACCAGCATTTGACAGCATCAATGCACTGATACAATGACTAGAAGACTACATAAAAAAGGCAGAGGAAGACTGATTACAGCCACTAGAAACAATACAGACAACTCAAGCATCAACAAAACAAATATGAGAAGAAAAACAATTGTATGGACATTTCAAGCAACAAACGAGTGAAATTGCACACAAAACTTGGACATGGCTAAGACCGGGAAACCGTCAGAGAAAACTGGATCTCTTCTGATAGCAGCACAAATAATACCATAAGGATTAACTATATCAAAGCAAAAATAGACAAGATGCAACAAAATAGTAGATATAGTGATAGAGATGAAATGATCAATCACATAATAAGTGAATGCAGTAAATTAGCACAAAAAGAGTATGAGACTAGACAGAATTCAGTGGGGAAGGTGATCCACTGGGAATTGTGCAAAAAGTTTTAATTTGACTATACGAACAAATGGTATATACACAACCCAGAATCCATCCTAGAAAATGAGACACACAAAATTCTTTGGGATTTTGAGATACAAACAGATCATCTAATCTCAACCAGACAACCAGACCTAATAATAGCCAACAAAAAAGAGAACCTGCTGAATAGTGGACTTTGCCATTCCTGCCGTTCACAGAGTAAAACAGAAAGAAAGCAAAAAGAGAGATAAATACCAAGACCTTGTTAGAGAACTGAAAAAAATATGGAACATGAAAGTAAAGGTGATAACAATTGTAATTGGTGTGTTTGGTACAGGGAGTGGAGGACTTGGAAATGATAGGACTAGGAGACCACCCAAACTACAGCATTGTTGAGATTGGCCAGAATACTGAGAAGATTCATGGAAACTTGAAGAGACTTGCTGTCACTCAGACTCCAGTGAAAAACCATCAGCTAATGCTGGTGTGAAAAACTTTTAAAAGAGTAAAATAATACGGTGATGGTGATAATAATTGTAGTTGGAGTGCTCAGAATGATCCCCAAGGGCCTGGTAAAGGAGCTGGAAGAGTTGGAAATTAGAGGATGAGCAGAGACCATTTAAACTACAGTATTGTTAAAATCAGCCAGAATACTGAGAAGATTCCTAAAGACTTGAGATTTCCTGTCACTCAGACTTCAGAAAAAGACCCTCAGCTAATACTGGTGTAAAAAACTTGAAAGGAATAATAATAATAATAATAATAATAATAATAATAATTCTGGTTCAAGTAAATAGTCTTAATACAAAAATATTTGCTGTGATATAGGGTCAAGTATTCCTATCTAATACAAAATTTTTCTAACAGATTTGTTTGACCCAAAGACATGACTCTAACAAGTACTATCAGCCAGGTCTAAGTGGACCTAAGAGTAATGGCAATAAAGTAGTGATTCCACACTCCAGAACAGGAGCCTCATCACCAGATACAATTTAATGTCATACCCAGGATATGTAATAACATTACTAAAAGATGGTAAATCTAACAAGTAATGATATACATACAGAGAAGAGAAAAGACAAAAAATGCAAATTTTAAAACATAAAAACTAATTTGAATAAATAATGGCAAGTTTA
>CAUZXS010006284.1:87500-132500 GCA_963585895.1 Sepioteuthis lessoniana
TAAAATCCAGTGTTGATAAAAAAAAAATAATGATGATGATGCCATCAATGAAGAGTTGATGGGACTCAGCAAATTACAAGTAGGCCATAAGTGAAGGCATATGTTTTTGTGTTTTTACTGAAAGAGAAAAAAATAAATATTTCTCAGGTTTCAGTTTTGGAAGATCACCCACATTAGTTGGCCAACAATAGAAAAGTTGCCACTCTATTCCCTTGGTAGGGTTGAAGATTCATGCACATTCATGAGTCAGAACACATAAGAATTGATGTTGAAAGTGAAATCTGATATCTAACCAGTAAATCAAAATGGAAGGAAAGACGGAATAAGGGAGAAATAAAAGTAAATTCTTTTCAGAAATATTAAGCAATTTAAGCTCACATTTGATAAACAATGAAACTCTTCCAAAATGACATCACAATTATTACAACTTTATTTAAAAACATGTTGCTCATGGAGGAATACAAATTAAAAACTTGCTATATAAATTTTGACATCTCTGCTACTTAAGCCATGATAAATTATCAACTACCCATAACCCTAAACTGAGTTTTTTAAAAATTTCTCCTACCTCTGCCTACTGTCCTACCCACCCTTTCTTGAATAAAGTAAAGAGGTGTGAAGTCATGTTAGATTATTTATATAATTGTACTGCCATGACATCATTATATCCCAAATTGGTGTTTCTGCTGCAGTAGTAAAAAAATCACTTTTGAATATTTTAATGAGAGTGTACTGCAAAGTTCTCAGCCCTACCAAGAAGAAAATGACTTAGAGCTGTGAACTGTACATGAAAGTCCATATATTCATCAGGCAGTTGAACAAACTTGGCCCATTGTTTAAGTTTTTTTTTTTTTTAATAAAGGTAATTTTTGTTGTTGTTGATTTATTTTGTTGTTGCTTTATTTTAAAACTTTTATTGAAAAAATCAATTCAGGTAACATCAGGAGCTGACATCTATTCAATGTAGCTACCTTCAGCCTCAGTTACCACCTCGATATGGATCCGGAACTGGGAGCATGCCTTTTCCACAAGCGCTGGCAGGAGCTTGATGAATACTTGGCGGATGGCAGCGATCAGGCTGGCTTTGGTAATGTGGGAGGTCATGTTGACGATGTTCTCGACGTATGACCAAACGAAGTAGTCCAGCGGGTTTCGGTCGGGGGAGGAGGGGAGCCAGTGAGAGAAGGGTACAAAGTCGTAGCACTCCTTCTGAAGCCAAGCCTGGGTCTCTTTGGACTTGTGGGCCGGCGCCGAGTCCTGCTGCCACACTCAGTGTCTGCCACTGGCCACCTGATTGCACCAGGGGATCACCACACTCTTCAGCACATCCAGGTACATTTTGGTGTTGACTTTCAAGCCGACTTTGAAGATGTGAGGAGGCATGATGTGGTTCTCACTTGAAACCACACCAAAGACCATAACCATAGCCGGAAACTTTGTTTTCATCACCCTGGGCATGTCCCTGTTATTCATGGTAATTCAGATTTGCATTTTGAGGGTGCTGGCAATGGTCCTGTTGTCATGACTTGGATTGGTAGCAGTATGAGTTGTACAGCAGCACATCTCTGATCTCGCTTGTTGAACATTGTGTCACTTTCAGACATGATAGAAGGCTCCTATTGCTCTTGGGATTTGTACACAACTGGCCAACAAGTAGATGGTCTGCAACAAAAAAAGTAAACTAGTTTTCATCAAATGGAAATGGAATCATGTCGTCTTTTCTAGGGCGACAATTTTATCGTTCCACCCTGTAGTAAAACTATCTTTGTAAAAAACAGTCTTGCTGCTATTTAACCTGTAGCTGGGAGGATATGGGGGTTCATACCTTTCCCATGGATATTAGTCTAAAAGTGAACATAATAGTGTAACTGGAGTTTAAACTTGCTTACTATGATGTCATCACAGTCCAGCACATGAGCCCCTACACCATGAGGGACTCCCCATTTTTTTTTTTTTTTTGAGTATTTCAGCACATGGTCATATTTTGATGAAGTCTAATTTAAAAAATTCAATAGTATTAGTAATATTCCAGATATAAAATTCCAGATTCAAAATCACCATTACACAGGTGCTAGCAGAATTGCATAAGTAGCAGGTATGTTTTTGAGTTGTGGTGACATTCTGTGGCCAGATCGCTCAGCAGATCTATTCACTTATGTTTACTTTTTCTAGGGATACCTGATCAAGTCTTTAAATGTAGGGTGTAAACAACTGACAAAGTGAAAGATTCTATTAGTCATGAAATTGAAAGAATACCAGAGGCAATGACTTGGCAAGTGCTGCAGAACTTCAGGGTGCGACTACACAGTAATAGCTTATTCGGGTAAACATTTGGATGATATGATTTTTAAAAATGATGACAATAAGGAAAAAAAACCCAAATATTCTTTTTTAAAGAAAAATTAAATATGGAATCTGTTTTATTTACATTCCAAACCTAAAAGATCATTCTGCAAGATTCTATCTATCTATCTATCTATCTATCTATCTATCAAGCAAGCAAGGTGTGACATAAAGCCAATTCTTAAGTGGAGTTTTACAGGTTTGAATTCAGAGTTTTCCTTTTTCAAGAATGGTTGCCATATCATGGTTAAAGAGCCCAGTCTGCCCTACTATTGAAGAATTGTTAGATGCATATCTTTTCCAAGGGTATTAAGAGCTATCTGAAATACAAAGATTGCCATGTCAGTTACCTATGATAATAAACATTACATTACACTACGAGTGCTTAAAATTATATATATATATAAACTAAAAACAATTCAAATCTCACCTTTTTAGAATGTTTAATGGCTATCAGTTATCTCATGTTAATTTCAGGAGATAACTGATAACTGACATCCATTAAACATGGCTTGTGGAACTAAAACAGTCTACCCCAGTAAGCAAAATAGAGGGTTAAGTTCAACATTTCAATCACCTTAAGAAAGCAGGAGCATACAACGGCTGAAACGTTGTGATAAACATGGTGACAAAGATGAGGATAATCGTCTGAAAAGTATAAATAATGTATATAATACCTCATCTCAGAAATATAGACAGATATAAATAAATGAGTTATTTTGTTTAATTTATATCATAAAATGTTTCAGGAATACAAAAACAGATAAAATCATTTAAAGAAAAGCACTCTTTTCTTAAAAATAAAGATTAATTTCTGAATACTGAAAAGAGTAGCAATAAAGATAATAAAAAAATTCAAGTCAGCAAAGTTATTTCAAACATTAATGATGATTTAAAGAAAATTCTGACTAGTTTGGTATTGCAAAGATTCTTTTTCCTGTTTTGTGAACAAGAATTTCTTGACAACATTTTGTCTACATAAAAAGGATAATTATTGTTTATTATGCTATTGAAAAGCCTACACATGCAATAAAACTAAAAAAAGATAAAATAAAAAATAGTATATTCTATTTTAAGTTCCATTAACAGGGCAGTCTGGAACTCTGGGAAGTGTAGAGTACTCTTTCATTGCTATAACTCACAAGTCCACTCTGATTAAGAGTGGTAGTACCTATTATGGTCCAATCTATGGATCAAATAGATCTGCTTGAAAATTACTTGCATTAGATAGGAATACTTGATACTATATCAATGTGTGCAAATTATTTGTATTAAGAATAGTTACTTAAACTATAATTCTTTACTAAGGATTAATAATATTAGTTACTTGAAATCATATAACTATATGCAAACAAATGATTATTATTAAATAGAAATAGTTACTTTAACCCATATAATTATTAGGATTAGATAGGAATACTTGAAACCATACAATTGTGTGCAAACAAATGATTATAGACAAATAAAAAAATGTGCAATTTAAGAAAATACTATGAAACATTAAAAATATAATAATGATTACAATCATTTAACAAATCAATCAAATTTTAACATTATAAATGATTGATATGCTGTTAAACAAATAAACCAAACTCAAAAATTTATGTAGATACATATATGTAAATACTTGTAATGCACTTTATAATCAACAGAAAGTGTTATAAAAAATGATCAAAACATCATGATCAGTTTAGAAGCTAATCCATCTTTTTTTTCTTTCCGAAATAGTTTTAATATTTTAATTTGGTACAAATGCCTTTTCTGGTGGAATAGAGAATTAGAAAACTAGAAATTCTCACTAAATATCCAAGGTATCTTATATCATGAAGTATATTTGGCTCTCGTAATGAATGGCCTCTAGTTTTAACTATTGGTAAGTTATCAATGGAGGGAACTGTTCATGTGTGATCAGCTGATAGCAATTTACAGTAAAAAACCTATAGGAATTCTAATCAAATTTTTTACTACCTCTCAACTGCTAAGAGATTTTCAAACATCTCCACCTATTCCTGTACTCACCTTGTGTGGCCTAAACCAATAGAAAACTATAAACCATCTCCTTGCTGTTTAGAGAGTATATTTCACACTGTAAAGCCCTCACAGCTGTAGCTAATTGAGCATATGCTTAAATTTGACCCTGTCCAACATGAAATTTCAATCAACATTTAGCATTACTTCTGGGGAAAAAATTTCTTATTCCAAGAATTGCTAATAGTATAAAGAATGTGAATTTTATGGTCTATTTTGGAGAGATTCTGTGGAGGAAATTTGGTTGAAAATATAACTGCTGTACTTGTGGGGATTGAATAATAAATAAAAACCCAATAACATAAACAAAAAACCCACAAAATATATGCATACAAAAAATAACAATCTTCCAGGAGTCCTCTAACAGGAAAGGCAATCTACACATGCCTGAAAATATGGGATTCCTGGCATTAAAAAGAAACTCCCAAGCAGATTACTATAGACACCTCAATTGAGAAGATGGCTATCTTACTGATTTGGGAAAAACATTTCTCTCCATGAAATAGTTGCAAACCTGGGAAGAAAAGTTGAGTTTGAAAATATTCTTGTCTCTTTTTGGTCATTCATTCCTTTTCAGCCAGAGTAACCAACCAAAGAAGAAGTAAACAGAGATAAGAAGAAAAAGTGAGTGATAAACTTTCCCAACAAAGCCATACCTCTAATACCAAATATATTCAGGATTTCTGGATCTCATAATGGTTATCCTCAAAGTAAATGGACTCGCTGAATTAAGTTCAAAGTTCAAATCCTGGATGTGCTTGCCTGCATTTCATTCTATAAAAGCATCCCTGGAAAAGGCATCCCTTGGTAAAGAAACTGGTCCACTCCACCCTCAACTCTGAATTTAAAACTCATACCTATATTCTTATAATTTTTCCACTTTTATTAAGATATTTCTTCATTATTCAGGTGAGCCTTTCTTAGTGAGGTTTCTAAAGAGAGAAGAAATAGACTAAGAAAGAGCTGAATTTCCAAGACTCTCAAATATATCTGTTTTCTTCTATATTTCAACTCCCATATGGAAGCAGTAGCAGAATTCATACCAACCAAAGAATTCCATAGGAGACATTAGTAAAGAAAAAATGAGATGACGTGAAAACAGCATCTCTATGTAATAAGAGGAACCCAACTAATGCCAGCACTCAGAAACTTAAAAAGGCGCAAGGTAAACTAATTAGTGCATACCAAAATGAAGGCCAGATTAATAAGATTAGAAATTCAGTAGAAGATAAACTATCTCGAATAGCATGTCAGACAGTAAATGAAGTGAGTAAAAGAAAAAGCACCTCTAGAGCTAAACTAAAAGCTGCCAGTCATGAAGAACAAATATACATGTGGAAAGAACATCTCCAGAATCTGCTTAGAAAATCCCCTAAAGTTACAGATAAACTAATCATGAAAATTATTAATAATCAACTAGAAATCAAACTTGAACAGTTTACTCAAGAAGAACTCGAAGTAGTACAAAGAAAAATTAAAAACAGGAAAACTGCCGGTCTTGATGAAATACCAAGAGAAGTATGGAAGACAAGGAAATTTGATAACCTACTGCTCCAATAGTGCAACCAAAATACAATAGAAAGATGGACAAAAGGCTGCATCCTCCCTTTCCCCAAGAAAGATGACCTCAGAAGTGCCAAGAACTACTGAGGTATAATCATTATTTCTACAGCAGCTAAGATTTATAATGCTCTGCTACTCAACCATATCAAACCAGAAAGTGAGAAAATTCTTAGGAAGAATCAAAATGGTCTTCAGAAAAACTGATCCACAAAATCACAGATTCTGACAATCTATCACATTTTAGGAGTTCATGCAAAAAACCTCAAGACAACACTGATATTTATAGATTTCTCCAAGGCATTTGACTCCATACACAGAGGGAAGATGGAGCAAATACTTCTAGCATATGGTCTCCCCAAAATGCAACTGCATGGTCTAGACCAGGCAGCAGGTGGCATTGGTCTCCATGTGAATGCAGACAAAATAGAGTACATATGTTTTAATAAAAAAGGAGAAATCTCCACACTAGATGATGGTCCTCTGAAATTAGTAAACAAGTTCACATACCTCAGAAAAAGCATCTCATCTACTAAAAAAAAATGACATCACTATGCAACTTGCAAAGGCATGGACTGCTATCGATAAGTTATCAATCGTATGGAAGTCAGACTTATCTGATAAAATACAATGCAATTTTTTCAAAGCAGTGGCTGTGTCAGTTCTACTATATGGATGTACGACATGGACTATGCTAAGTGTATAGAGAAAAAGCTAGATGAGAATTTTACAAGAATGTTACGAGCTATTTTGAACAAGTCTTGGAAGCAACATCACACAAAACAGCAGCAATACAACTACCTACCTCCCATCTCTAAAAGCATCCAAATAAGACAAACAAGACCAGTGGGACACTGTTGGAGAAGTCAGGATGAACTCATATACGATATTCTCCAATGGATCCCTTCATATGGACATGCAAGTGTTGGACGACCAACTAGAACTTATCTACAACAGCTCTGTACGGACACAGGATATAGTCTAGATGACCTACCGGGAGAGATGGATAGCAGCACAACATGATGATGATGGTAATGTTCAAAACTAAATTTAACAAATTTACAAAAGTTTATACCACTTAATTGTAATTATCTCTCTTAGCATCATTTAATTAATCTGAATTAAATTTATTTAATTGTAATTGTTTCAAGTTTCTGATTTGGACATCTTAAAGAATAAGTAGGTATAAATATAATGATGAAATTTTGATTTGTCATTTGGCAGATATTTTGCTTGAAGGGAGAGTCATTAAAAATAGATAAATGAATAAATAAAAATTAAAATTAACATGTTAATACATCCAACCTAAACTGAAAATTTCTATTGCCAAGCAACAGGTACCACCATTTTTTAGTAGATGCTAAGAAATTGATAATTTTTACTTCCTGTTGTTGAAATAAAATCTTTAGATATAATCATTTAAAAAAAGAGTTTTATTTTAACCATGATCCATCTTAAAATAAACTGTGAGACATATATTTATTACTTATTGGTCACACTACAGAATAATGAAAAATTCTATTGCTATGGTAACAGCATTACATTACTCAAGTAAATAGAAGAAAGAAAGGAAAGAAAAATTGACAAAGAATACAGAAAGTGATACAGAAAAGGGACTAGACTGAAGGTTGAAAAGGTGTGTATGTGAGAGAGAGAGACCCAAAGATCCAATCCATTCATAAATAATCTCTTATTCACGACAGGAACTATAATAGGATAAAAGAGAAAAGATAATCAAGTTAGATATAGAAACCAAAAATACAAAAAAATAATTTGACATGTTATATATATATATATATATATATATATATATATATATATATATATATATATATAAAATGATATTTACATTTAGGAAATGAATTTAATTTTTCATTTATACATCTATTTTTGTGTTGTAAGTCACCAAATTTTATATACATACATGTACATACACTAACACATACAATGACTTTCTGCTTTTACTTATTTTATTAGAAACTATTTCAGAAATTGTACATTAAAAAGATTAAGAAATAAATAGAATAATTCAGAGAAGTTTGCCAGTCTTTTGCATGGACAATATCAATAGAAACCTTTAAGTATTTCAATGAGAATTAAAAATTCATCAATAATTTTTATCTGTGGCTTTTCCTGATGGAATTAGAGTATCAGGTGTGTATTGATTAATTCTAGTGGAATTATTCTACCCTAGGTAATCATCTATTCTAAAGACTTTTGGATCAAATGTTTAAAAACATAGGAACATTTTGTAATCTAATGATTGTTGGGGCCAGCAAAATGAGTATTGTTATAAATAAGTTTTTATTCTTAAACAGCAACCATGTTTTGGTTGTTAGAGTGGATGGTTTCACAGCATGTCAACTCTTGCTGGGTTATTTAATGCTGATGTAAGTCTTTTTCAAGCAATTATATGGTTTCAGAAAATGATTACTATTCAATAATCATTTGTTTACATACAGTTATATGGTTTCAGATATTCCTATCTACTGAAAATAATTTACAGTTATATAATTTCAAGCATTCTTATGTAAAATGAATAATTTACTCACTATTATATTTTGTCAAGTATTCCTATCTGAGATTAATACATTTCACACACTTAAATGGGTTCAAGTACTCCTAACATCAATAATTTGCAAGAATAGTTTCAAGTAACTAATAATAATCTTTAGTAAACAATAACTTCAAGAAACAATTCTTTATACAAATAATTTGCACCCAGTTTATAGTATCTGATATTCCTTCAATACTTATCTTTAAACAGATCTATTTAACCCATAGATAAGACCCTGACAGGTACTACCATTCCAGATCAAGTTGGATCTGGAAATAATGGTTGAAAGGTGCTATTCTACACAATCTAGAGCTCCAGATTTAGAGTCCTTGTGATGTCATTCGTCTGTCTTTTCCCCTGAAGCAGAGGATATTACACTACCTGACTTGAGATTGAGCTCTCAATGGCCATATAACTAGATATACTTCAATCAATGCTTTAAGTCACTAGGTCATGTGTCTTGTTGGACAACCTGGTGATGATGACTTATAGCCTTAAACCTAGTTGTTGTTTGTCTGCCTCTTCTTTGAGATAGAAAATATATTTGTATGCACTGAAGAAGGCTAAGAAGTACAATGGTTGAAACATTGTGACTAACAACCAAGATGAAGACACTAGTCCAAGTAAAAATGATAATTTCCCATTTCAGAAATCCAGACAAAATCATATTGGTGAATTTGAAAAAAATTATGCAGAACACAGAGAAGATACTTGTGGACCACTGTTTAAACATATGCATTTCCCATTGGATTACTTTATGACAAGTAAACAGTTCAAACATTGATTTTAGCAAATGTCTAATAGCTTATTATTCTATAATATTAATCTAAGATGAATCTACAATCAATCAACCTCTTAATAAGTGTCTAATAAGTCTATATACAATAGAATGTTCTTAAAAATGCTTCAAGTCAGCCTAGTGAATAGCATCTAATCTTCCTTGTTCAGCTGCAGCTGGTCTTAAAGGAAATTGAGATTTAACATAAGTCTAAAAAATATTCAGCCATGATGCAGGAATAGCACCAATGAGGATGAAGGAATGGTGGCCATGGCAATCAGACAAATGATGGAATGGCACCGCTGGTGTTAGCGGGAGAAGAAATGACTGCAGCTGGGTTAGTTGCTGCCTGTTATGAGCTATTGATTCTTGTTCTTCCTGGTAATAATGGAGGAGGTGATGGCAGCAGACATGGTCGCCACAGAAACAATCCAATATGTCAACATGTATCTTATACTCTAGTTATCTATCTACATGTGCTTAGACAGTTCTATCTATTTATATTTTGGTATGTACATTATATATGCTAAATTTGTTAATACAAATTAAAGATTTGCTTTAGTGATTAAAAATGTAACTTACAGAAATCTTAAAATTAACTGAAATTCTGTTGTGGTTTTAGAGGTTAAGGATTAATCAAGTAAGCTAAAATAATCACAAGCTTTTTTTCCTTTATTGATTAAACCTTTTAAATTTTGTAGTTATAGCTATGCAATCTAGTTAAAGGGTTATAAAAGAATTTGAGCATTTTGAAACATATCAGAAAAAATCCCATTCAGCATTGATCAAAGTAATAAACTAATTTAGTAGTTACTTGATATGAAAATCCGTTGGGATTCCCATTGTAACAGCAATCCATGATGATACTGATGCTTCTATGTAAGAAGGAATGAAGACATTCTAATTAACATGTCAATGTGAGAATTTGAATGATAGCAAAATGACATTCTGCATGAATGCAGACTATAAAATTATCATTTAGTCAAAAATTTGACTGGAAATTGCTTCATTCTTGAAGAGTATAAGTGTATTGCTCGAGTAAAAAAATCTTACTAAAATGTTTTTTGCTGGGTTACAGTTACATATGAGAATTTTAGAAATATAACTAAAAAATGCAAATGGTTGGTTAGTTTTACAGCATGTTAATGCCAAAGTCAGTCTTTTTCCCAAGCAATTACATGGTTTCATCTATTCCTATTTAATACTAATAATTTGCACAGTTACATGGGTTCATGTAATTTCAAGTAACTAACAATAGTATGTAATTATTAACTATTATAACTTCAAGTAACTATTCTTCATACAAATAATTTGTACAGTTATAAGTTTCAAGTATTCCAATCTAATATAAATAATTTTCAAACAGTTATAAGATTTCATTTTTTTTTTCATATATGTTTTTAAGTATTCCTATCCCATTCATATAAAGTGGTGTAATGGCTCTAGTGCTAGACTGTGGCCTCAAAGTAAGTGAATTCAAACCTCAGTCATGCTATTACATTCACTTTGCAGGGGATGCAGTTGGTGTATTGTAAACCCTGCTGACAGGTTGTTCAAAGATGTAAATGTATAAACACACAATCCCTTATAACTACCAGTTATAACTATATAGATCATCAATAAAATATTTCAAGCTTTACAACAATTAATTTTCCATTACTATACATGTGTGCATTTAGAAGTTTCTAGAGCATAAATTATTTTTTCATATCTTATCAACAAAACTGAAATTTAAGTAGGTTACTTTGTATTTGAAGGTATGTTAAAAATATTGAGTCTAAGTTTTATTCACCAAGATGGAAAAGAACAATGAAATGTTAATCTTCTTCACATGCAAAATACTTATTCCAGTAAGTTTCTTATGGGTTGAATTACCTCTGAAACTTCTATTTTGATATAGCGTGAAGCTGTATCAATTTTAATGTTCTCTATGAGTTTAAATTTTACCCTTGAGAGGAAAAAGGAGCAAGGAGCTATGTATGATAAGTATGGAGGGAATGGGGGTGCTGAATTTGCACAATCCTGTTTTTACCAAAATTCTTTCAGTAAAATTTTTTTTTCAAATTGGCACTGACTTATTTTGAAAGCAGATTAGACATCACTTTGATATTTAAATTCCTCAGCTGTGCCCACATCTTTTTTCAAATTTTAAGATGAAAAAAAAAAAATCTAAAAATTCAGTCTTGATACTTTTTTATAACACCTTGTAAGCTTAATGAAATATTCAATCAAAAATAATATTTCTGTTTTTTTTTTTAAATAAAAGTAAGGATTTTTGTTCATTTTATTTGTTTCTTTTGTTGTGTAAATTTTAAGCTAGGTGGGTTTTTGGTGAACATAAAAAATGGCGTTTTCTCCTTTAGCATTGGTCGGTTTTAGACTTCCTGATGATCCGTTAAGGTGAAACTTTAGTAGGAGATTTCAAACTCGCGATTTAAGCTAATTTTATAATTGGCTCCACTCGTGTTGAGCACTCTTGTAATTTGTAGCATTGCAGTGTTTACAGAGGGTTTTAGTTTTCTTTTTACCAACTGACTGCATATCTCTTGAGTTTTTTCAAGTGGTGTGACGGGGTTGGCCTTTTCTTTCTTTTTGTCCTATAATATTTTTTCTTTTTTCCCCCGGGCGGTGATTCGAGATATTTTATCTCTTGTTCCTGGCGGTGTTTTTTTTCTGGTAACCGTGAATGCTGGTAGATTAGGAAATATATATATATATATATACTTGCATAGGTCATAAAAAACTATGAGATTATTTTTATGTGGATTGGTGGTTTTGCCTAGGATGAGACTGTATTATCTGCACTGTAGAAATTACATTAAAAAAATAAGATATAAAATATGTAGTTATTTTTCTAAAGAGGATAAAATGTCATGCTTCCTCAAAAATAAATACAAAATAACAATAAAAACAAAAGCAAGTGTAAAAATTGTTAACATCCTATCTTGGCTTACGGGACGAGCAATTATCTCCCCCTGGAGGAGGAGGGAGCTGTGAGGAGAAGAAGGAGGAGAAAGGGGGTTGACCACTTTTTAGAGGGATCTCTTCGAGACAAGTCGCACGTGTCAACTCTAAAATAAAATATATATTTATCCTATTCTTGCCTGGACCTTATTTATCTTAGTTAACATTTGGTAGCAGAGACCAACACCTATGGCAAAAAAAAAAAAAAAAAAAAAAAAATGAGTTCGAGACTATTTGAACCACCGCTCTTAAACCCAGAATTTTACGATTCGTGGAAGCGAGAAATTCAGCTATGGCAGCTAGCATCAAATATTTCGCCCTCTCGCCAAGCACCGGCGGTTTTTTTGTCACTTACAGGCTAAGCTCGGACAGCTATATTAGAAATGGACATTTCCCTACTAAATGCCGAAGATGGAATGGACAAACTAGTTGAAAAACTTGATACCCTTTTCCTGGAAGACAAAAACCAGTCTGCGTTTATTTGTTACGAAAACTTCGAGAACTACCACCGGGAATGTAACACTTCCATTAATGACTATTTAATCCAATTCGACCGACTCGTAGCGAAACTCAGAGAATTTCAAATAACATTACCCGAACCGGTATTAGCTTACCGTGCTCTAAAATCTGCCAACCTCAGTCCCGAAAATGAGAGGTTAATCAGGGCAACAATAAACAACCTCACCCTTTATGATATGGCCCAACAATTAAAGAAAATCCCGCGTGGGAATTTAACCCTGATAAACACCTCACAGCAGCAATCTATTTCTGTCAAAAAAGAAATGGACATCGCCTTTAGCCGAGATGACACACATTCAAAAGACGACCAAAATAAACCTCCCTTGCCCTCCCACTTGTCTAGTAGTAGCACTAACAACAGAAGAGGACATCGTAAATTTAACGGCCGATATTCAAATCTACAAAGCCCAAATTGCTACATCTGTGGATGCAAATTTCACTATTCCAACAAATGCCCTTACTCAAAAACTAATAATACTACTACACAAGAAAATATGGTATTATTAAATGAATATAAAAATGACTGCCATAATGAGACTGGAAGTTGTGAAGAAGTTGCTTAATCGAGAGAAGCTTGATAATTCATCCCTTCTCGGACAGACAATAAACTCTGCTATCTTGGACTCGGGTGCAAGTACCACCGTATGTGGAAAGAAATGGCTCCATTGCTTTCTTGAGACTTTGCCTGAGGACTCAAAAAAAAAAAAAAAATCCCCTACGAAGAAGGAACAAAGTGCTTTAAATTCAGAGATGGGTTAAAAGTAAAATCATTAAAAAAGGTAACTCTACCTTGTGTTATTGCAAAAATGAATGTTAAAATAATAAGTGATGTCGTTGACACCGATATCCCTCTGTTATTAAGCAAAACGGCAATGAAAAGAGCTCGGATGACCCTCAACTTTAATAATGACACAGCGGAAATGTTTGGCAAAAGAATTAAATTACTGTGCACCACGTCTGGTCACTACCATGTCCCCATATCCAGACCTCCACCGGACCGGGGTAAGTTACGACATATTTTATTTCTAAATAACATTGATAAAAAAGGCAAGGTAGAAAAATTAAAAATTGCCACCAAATTACATAAACAATTTAGCCACCCCAGTGCAAAAAAATTATGTGATCTTGTTAAAAGTGCCGGTTTAAAAGATGCCGAGTTTATTGACATCTTGATGAAACTTCCCCTTACTTGTCAGACCTGCATCAGGTATAAAAAACCTGCACCCCGACCTGTTGTGGGATTTCCCCTGGGGACTCACTTCAACCAGACTGTAGCTATAGACATAAAGGAAATTAAACGACATAAAGTACTACACTTGGTTGACCATGCAACAAGATATAGTGTCGCTGTCAAGCTTCCAAGTAAAGAAAGTACTGATATCCTAACTGCCATCTTCAAACACTGGATTGCATATTTTGGTGCTCCGGGAGCCTTTCTTACTGATAATGGCAGGGAATTTGACAACCAATTCTTTTGAGACATGGCTCAAAACTTGAACATTGTAGTTCGTACCACCGCTGCACAGTCTCCTTGGAGCAATGGATTAAATGAAAGGCACAATGGTGTTCTGGGAGAAATGGTTATGAAGACGTTAGAAGATGCTCGGTGCAATTTTGAAGTTGCTCTATCATGGGCTGTCAATGCCAAGAATACACTTCACAATTCACATGGCTACAGCCCTAACCAGCTGGTTTTTAGAAAAAACCCTAACCTACCTTCTCTTTTGAATAATCAACTTTCTGCACTCGAAGGTGTCAGTAACAGCGAAATTGTCGCTGACAACCTCCATGCTATGCATGCTGCAAGAAAAGGTTTCATAAAGTGTGAAGCCTCTGAAAAATTGAGACAAGCCGTCTGTCATCAGGTGAGAACCAATATAACTGATCTATACAAAAATGGTGACCTTGTTCTTTATAAAAGAAATGAATCTGATAGATGGCTTGGTCCTGGTGCCGTCATAGGCTGGGAACACAAACAAGTGCTGGTCAAACATGGAGCCACATATGTCAGAGTACATCCCTCACGCTTGATTTTATATCCCGACACACACCATGACACTAGAGAACCAGTAAAACATCATAGCCAAAATAATGTAACCACAAACGGTTATGTTCCAATAGATGATGGGAATGAAACTGATGATAATCCTGAACAGTATGCCTGTGACAAATCACCAAAAATAGTCACAAAATCTGTACAACTGCCCAAACTATAAAATGCAAGTTCACCAATGATGAAGACCACGAATAGAGAAAATTGAATGTGATCAATAGAGCTGGTAAAGCTACTGGTAAAAACAAATATTTAATGAATGTTGCTATGGAAGAAGGAGATCCATTCTGGCTGGATTTTGAGAATGGGGTCTTGGAATGGGAAACAAATGACCGAACTGCCACCAATGAAGGCCCAGAAGTAAGTCTTTTGATGGACTCATCTAATGACCAACTTGACGAAGCAAAGAAGAGAGAACTCCAAAGTTGGGTTGAACATCAAGTTTACACACAAGTGCCAGATCGGGGCCAACCAAAAATACTCACAAGATGGGTCTACACTAACAAGGAATCTAACGGTAATCAAACTTTTAAGGCCAGACTTGTTGCCAAAGGTTTTCAGGACAAAGATGCCTGCAATGTTAGAAATGATTCCCCAACATGTTCTAAGGAAAGTTTACGAGCAGTCTTAGGAGTTATGTCAGCAAATGGCTGGGTATGCAAATCCATGGACATTAAAACTGCATTTTTACAGAGCAAGAAGTTAGATCGGCCCATCTACCTTCTTCCTCCCAAAGAAGCTAACGTACCTACTGGCTACATTTGGAAATTATCCAAATGTGTGTATGGTCTGACTGATGCATCTCGATCCTGGTACTTAACACTCAGAGAGGAACTAGTAAAGCTAGGAGTCACACCATCAAAATATGACCAGGCAATTTTCACTTGGCATTTTAAAAACAAGCTCCAAGGCATAATAGCCATTCATGTTGATGATTTCTGCTTTGCTGGGTCAGAAGCGTTTGAATACCAAGTCATTAATGAACTTCGTAAACTTTTCAAAATAAAATCTGAAGAAGTTACTAAGTTCCAATATATTGGATTAGAAATAAAAAAATCCGATAGTAACATCAAGATTGGACAAGATGAATATACAAAGAAACTTAGGCCTATTCCACTGCAGAACAGAAGAAAACTAGAAGACAAGCTAACACCAACTGAGATCACCGAGGCCAGGCAGCTAATAGGTCAGCTCAATTGGCTAGCCACCCAAACAAGACCTAACCTCAGTTTTGATGTCAGTGCACTAAGTGCAATATTAAAACAGGAAAATGTGGAATGTATTAGACAAATCAACCGGACAATAAAAAAGGCAAAAAAGGAGAAATCACAAATTCATATCCCAAACTTGGGTAACCCTAAACTGTTGCAAATTATAGCATACAGTGATGCATCTTTTGCTAACCTAACTGATGGTGGATTACAGGGTGGCTACATAATCTTTTTAGTAGGCAACAATAACCAATACATGCCCATAGCCTGGCAATCCAAACGCATCAAAAGAATAGTTAAAAGCACTCTCGGTGCAGAGACTCTGGCCATGGTTGATCTCACTGAGGCCTGCCTTTATTACAGAAAATTAATACTGGATTTGTTACAATTAGAAGACCACCCTACGAATATAAAGATAACATGCAAAACAGACAATTCTTGTTTGTATGACGCAGTGCATTCCACCACACAAATCCTTGATAAAAGACTACGAATTGAAATGGCAATCCTTAGAGAAATGGTTGACAGAAGAGAAATTGCAGAGATATCATGGATACCCACTGACAAACAAATTGCGGATAGCTTAACAAAAAAGGGAGTCCCCTCCTTCAAAATTCTCCAATTCATATCTGAAGCCAAGGAATCATCTGTCTAATTTTCAAGTATGCAGTCTTAAATCTTTGTTCAATTGTCTTTTTCTTTTTCCCTGCAGACAGCCATTTGATGTTGCCTCCTGAAATGTCCCACCTCAGTACCAGAAAGAAAAGCGGGGAAGTGTTAACATCCTATCTTGGCTTATAGAACGAGCAATTATCTCCCCCTGGAGGAGGAGGGAGCTGTGAGGAGAAGAAGGAGGAGAAAGGGGGTTGACCACTTTTCAGAGGGATCTCTTCGAGACAAGTCGCACGTGTCAACTCTAAAATAAAATATATATTTATCCTATTCTTGCCTGGACCTTATTTAACAAAAATATCTAGATAAATGTTTTAATTCAAAGTTTCCTTTTGTAACTTATTTAATTATTTTTCCATAAGTACAGATACTACACTGATCCTTAGCAGAAATGCTACAGTGATACTTTGATCCAAGGCACAGTTCACAGATACTACACTCTCATCCTAACAGAAGTTAAGGATGGACAAACAAACAAAAAAGAAAAAGGAAAGTCACAGTCAATGGTCAACAAAATTTCTTTCCAAAAACTTGAGTACAAAAAGAAATGCATTGTTACCATAATAACAGAATTTCTCATTACTCTGTCTGAAAAATAAGTTGTGTGGCTAATACATATATAACATCATATTTTTTTTTTGTGGGGGTATGTGTGCATTTTTTTCTCTTATGCATTTTTCAGCAGGCTCAATATGGGGTAGAGCTGTTATTCTACTCACCAGTTGGGCTTATAGCAATCTGTTTCATGCCATTTGTAAATTTTATATAATTTGAAAATTACAAACATGAAATGAATTGTCATAAGCCAAACCTGTGAATATGCTATAATATTATACAGCACTATATATATGTATGTATGTACACCCAGTCACACACACATATGAATGAATAAGACAGATGCTTTACTTCCGCTTATTCTATTAATGACCCACTTAAGTCTGTATATAAGTCACCTGACATCTGGATGAAAGGAATTTAAAAAGGCACCATATTTATTCCCTGTGTACTTTTGGTCCCTTCTGTAGCCATCTTCAGAGAAAAAAACATTTGAAATGACAAACACAATGACAATTCATATACATTCATTCAAAGAATAGGAGAGAGAACAAGTGGGAGGGGGATTTACAAAAGAGAATTTTACTGGAGGTAAGAGGAAGAATTGTCAGGAAAAATCTTAAAGGTACTTCAGAACATGGCCGCAACATTCAAAATTGATCTTGTTTAACGAAAGTTTGTTAATTTTTATACAGAGAGCTTCAAGAATTTTAAGTTTTTTGTTGTTTTCTATGTGCAATCACTTAGAATTTTTCAGTATTTGGAGGAGGGGCACAGATTCAGTTCTTCCTATATGCTTTCTGTATATATATATATATATATATGAGCTGTAGTCCTTTTCAGCATGTTTTATTAAAAACCATAGAGAAGGTTCTTTTTAACAATTTTTTATCAATTTTTTTTAATCATTTTATAGGATTTCCCAAGTTTGGGTTAATTTTGGATGAAAATTTTATACAAAGTTTAACCAAACTCAAGAAATCTTGTGAGATAAGAAAAAAATCAATAAGAAATTCTTAAAGCAATCTTTATCTGTTGTTTTTAGCGAAGCCTGTTAAAGATTTATATGGTTGTGCATATGAGTGAGTATATAGTGAGATATATATGCATATAATTACAGGTTTTCTACTGCCTAAGGTGGATCTGTAAGTTTATGCAGAAGAAAAATACTCTGAGAAAATAAGAAAGGAATGATTAAAAGAATTATAAAAGAAATATTTCAAATTGTACTTAGAGTTGGTTTGATTTAGTTTGGTTGTGTTTCATGGCATATCAACCCATGTGGGTTGATATGCCATTAATGCCAGATCCTGCACACACACAGAGGATTTGTAAGCAAATAGTTTGTAAGTAACATTTTTAAATGAGCCAAAGCTAAATCGTTTTAAGTATTGCTATCTCAGTGCCATTGACACTCAGCCATTGCCTTCTAGCATCTTAAAGATAAAATAGGGTTGGGTACTTGTTAGCCACAAAAGCAATTTGAATATGGTCAGGACAATCATATAGGTGCTAGAGCTTGGCATGATCAGCTGTTTGATTGGATTAGGCCTCTTCAACTACCTGTTTATCACAGCCAGGCTCAATGTAGAATGTTGCAAGTTATGTTTACAACAAAAATTTACTTATTGGAATTTCAAATATGTTGCGGTGGTTTCTAATCTCACTCTAATTTGAGTGGTGGCATATAAGGTGTCTAAAATAAAGCACTTATGTTTGGTCCAATACAGGAATTCAGTGGTTGTTTAAGATGGAAGAGATTTCTTCTAAGTAGCAAGTGAATTCATATACCTATTAAAGTGGTTTTTGTTTTCTTTTTTTCTCCTTATTTCATCCTGACAAATACAAGCTCATTATTATTTTGTTTCCTCAATCAATAAAAGCATTTTCCTAGATCACAATTTTTTCATTAATGCCTTAAAAAGGTTATAAAAATCAATATATATCTATCATTTAAAGTAGATTTTACGAATTTACTTTGAAACAATTAAAATTGTTGTCAATAAACTAGTCAAAATATGAACTGGATGAAGGAATTGCACATAATCTATAAACAAACTTCTTAACAAGCAAAAGAAAAAAGAAAGAAAAAAATAAAAATGATTTTCTGGCATATGAATTTTACGAAAGTTTGTTACCAAATCTACGAGATCAGGTGGTCAACTTTTTAAATGCTCACAGAAGAATTAATAACACTGACCTACTGTTCAAAATCCATTTTTTCCATCATTTCATAATAGCCACACAAAAATTTCCTAAACTGTCAAATTGACAAAACTGTCTCATCTTTTCATCTGAATAATGTTGGCGATATAGTATGAAATCTATAAAGACCTGGAACCATTGCATTGGTATATCAATCCAGGTATATCTGAGAGTTGTCCATTACTGAGTTATCTGATGGATGAAGATTCAGAGAAATTTCAGATTTGCAATAAGTTTCATGTAAGCTCAGGAGTTTTATATCTAATGAAGGGACAGGTCTCAGCAGAAAACAGGAAAGTCAGCCATATGTATCTGAAACCAGTTTTGTGTGCCCTGGACAGGATGGGAGAATTATCCAAGTCGAACAAATGATTACCCTCAGGAAAAAAGAAAGTATAAACCTTTTGGAAAATTTTGGAGTTTTTCCACAACTGAATATCTTTCTTTTTCTCAATATGTTCTCAATTACTTGACACACACAATATCTGAAATTTACTTGGAGAAAAGGATAAAATAACAGCAAATATATACAGAAATTTTCTCCATACATTCAGAGTACATGTAAATAAAATAGCACTGAGAGACACATTTCTCAAAAAAACCTGATGGATTGGGAAAGTTTAGCTTCTTTAAATGATTTATCATATAGCTTTTCCTCACGTCAGTAATATATAGAAGAGAAAAATCGCATTTAGATGATTCAAGGTCTAATAAGTCCTGGCTTGTTTTTCTCAACTAACTGGTCATTCTATCATCCAGTTTTCTACACAACGTACCAACTTATGTCTGTTCAAATTAGCCTGGATACAAAAAGACGTTGCCAGATTTTCTCTCTCTCTCTCTCTCTCTGTGTATCAACATCACTGGCTATTTAATAACCCATGACAAATATTAGAAGAGTAGTACTCAATTATTCACAGCATTTTTGGAGTTTGTAGCAGACACATGCAGTTCATCAGATAACTACTTAATTAGCCATTGAATTTCACAGAAGAAATCAACCTAAAAGACCTAGAATATGCTAACTGTATCCTCTATAGATAAGTAAGACTCCAACAAAAAAGATGCACCAGATATGACATAATTTGCATCTACTGTGGAGTATCCATTCATCACCATTACTCCCAGGGCCACTCTATCCTGAATAGTAGTATCTGTTATAATCTCATCCATGGGTCAAATAGATTTGTTTGAAAATCATTCATATTAGATAGAAATACATGAAACTGTATTGCTGCATAGCCCTTCAGATCTCTATGCTCTACAACTGAGTAGCTCCCATCTCTTCACTTTATCTCCTCTTTGATCATCTTATATTGTTCTTATGTTGCTTTCATCTTGCCATCTCAGTTCTTTTTCATTGTCTTCTATTAGCATCCCCAGTTGTTCAAAGTTCTTCTCTGCTTGGATGAGTTATGACAACACAACCACAATTTCATGTGCACTTTTAACATTTTAGCGATCACAATTTCATAACCTGACTAAAAAGGAAATCAGTAAGAGCAATATGGAGTGTTCTATCTCTAGCATTAAGGGTTTTCAGTAACTGTTTAACTTCTTTCTAACTCTAGAGCTGTTTCCGTCATCTGACAGACAATAAGCTGTGGTCTCAGGTTGACCTTGAGTTCAACAGCCTTTAATTATACTCATTGACATGCTGTGTTTTTCCACATTTAATGGCTTAAGATTTTACTTGAATGTGACACTATAGGTCAAAAATAGACCCAATCAATCATTTTCAAATTCATAACTGTCAATTTATGAATTTCTTTTTACACTATTCAATTCACAAGACCATCTGTATCCTTTTGGAAATATCACAAAAAAATACCAGACAATCTGTCCCATTCTGGCCTCAAACCTCAATGACTCTGGTTATTCCAAGGAAATCCATCATCTAGATGCCTACTGTTACTTATAAAGCTCATGAACTGATGCTCCATTTATTTTGCTTGATGGGATCCTAAGTTTCACCTAGAGAGAATGGCAAATTGTAAAAAAAAACAAAAAAAAACATATATAAAGACCTCATAAAATACATCCACCAACTCAAATACAACACCTCCCCTATGTATTAACCATACAAAATCAATGCAAGCTAAAATTTTAACAGAAAACACACTGCACCAGATATGACATAATTTGCATCTACTGTGGAGTATCCATTCATCACCATTACTCCCAGGGCCACTCTATCCTGAAGTAGTAGTATCTGTTATAATCTCATCCATGGGTCAAATAGATTTGTTTGAAAATTATTCATATTAGATAGAAATACATGAAACTGTATTGTTGCATAGCCCTTCAGATCTCTATGCTCTACAACTGAGTAGCTACCATCTCTTCACTTTTTCTCCTCTTTGATCAATGAGCTATAAAACTTTCTCTATTTTTTCAGTATTTTCTCTTTTCTCTAGTTTTATCCATATTCCAATATGACTGTTACTCTTTCTCTTACACTACAATATACACAATTCCTCAATTAATTATCATGAATGCATCTTTTATACAACTTTTTAAAATCATGATAAACCAAATCCCAACTTGTTTTCACTCACAGATCCCATTGTTTGGACACCATTGATTTACAATTTATCTCATCAAGCAAACTACCAAAATGAAAAGGTATAATATAAAAGATCATTTTATGAATTCTTATACTTCTGGACACCCATATTGATCTCTTCCATATCTATCCAGTTCTAAACTCAGTTCTCAATTTGGTTCACCTTCATTATGTGAACATCCAGCTTCCATGCATCCTAAAAAATCGACACATTATTAGAATCTCTAAAAAAATACTTCTACCTAATTGACCAACCATTCCATTGGTTTCCACCATTGCATTTCACTACACTACATTTTCCTTCATGGAGCAATGTTCCTACCATTTCACAGTATCTCTTCTTGTTGGGACTCTAGTTTTCTAGAAAACATTAAAAAAAAACCCCACCTCCTATATGATATGATTCAATGCAGAAGTATATGCAGTAGATATGATACTCAATCTGATTCAAAAATCAAAGATTCATAATTTTTTCTGACTTGTCAGTGTTAACATCAATTCAAACCAGGAAACTTTACAACCCACTAATAATAAAACTCTTATGTTGATAAGAAAAAATGTCAGATGATAATGAAAGATTGCTATGTTGGATTCCAAGTCACACAAGAATTAGTGAAAATGAGCAAGTTAATAAAGTAGCGAGATCTGCCTTAAGTAAGGTTTCTGAAAAAAGTTTTAAGATTCTATATACAGACTTAAAAATCAAAGAAACAAATACATACAAAAACAAAGGCAGCATCGCTGGAGCAATAATAAATATAACAAACTCCTAGAAATCAAGTCTATATTAGATGAATGGAACCAAAGCTTGAGAAGAAGCTGTAGTATCATTCAGACTACACATAAGTCACACAAGGATTATACATTCCTATTTGCTTGATGAAAAACAGCAACCAATGTACCATGCATGCCAGACTGCATAAACTATAAAATGTTCTCATTGAATGCATTGATCTGGCCACTACAAGAGAAAAATTTTACAACACAAACTGTATGAAAGAACTTTTTTAAAAACTAAAGTGGACACAATAATGTCCTTCCTAAAAGCAGTGAGCCTATATGGAAAATTTTAAAGACCCAAACAATAAAAATATAAACAATATCAAAGTATATAAAACAAATCAGAATCTGAAAATTATAGAATAAAATGAACCACACAGAAACATACACCATGAATAAATATTTAAAGATATAAAGACCTTGAAACATACAAACTTTTATCAAAATTACTTAATTCAGAGTTCAATAACCTGAAAAGAATTGATACACAGTAAAACAAAACAACCAACTAACCAACCAACCTTATTGACAAGTATTCTCTCTGTAGTATCAAGCATTCTCTTCAATTATTTTCTTCTCTTCGGTTGGGGATTTTCTTAATTTTGTTCCAAGAACCCCTATACATGATGCTATGGCCATCCCATGTTTAAATTTTCCCCATATCATGTGGATACAGCTGATTCACATGGCACTAATTCAGTATTTGTTGAATGGCTTTTTAGAACTCATATTCTGTGATTGGGCAACTCCTATCTTCTCACTTTGCTTCCTCTCCACTTCACTTCATCTCTTCTCAAGTTGTCTCATGTCATCATCTTTGGTCTTGTTCATTGTCTTCTGTTGGCATCCCCAGTTGTTTTAATTTTCATTTCTAGGTGATTTTTCAATCATTATTACCCACTGAGGCCTAAACAGAAAATCAGTGAGAGCAAAATGGGGCAGAACATTCATCCTATTGTATTGAGGGTTTCTAAGTGACTAACTTATTTCTAACTCTATAATTGTTTTGGTCACCTGAAACCATCCAATGAGAGCCATGTTCTCAGACTGACCTTGAGTTTAATAGCCTTCAATCATACTCATCAACACATGTTTTTCCACACATTTAATGGGTCAAAAGCTACATTAGATATCAAAAATAGATCTCACTGATCTATTATGTAATGGTATAACTGCATGCAAATAAATGATTATCATCAAATAAGATTATCAATGTTAGATAGAAATACAAAAAAACGTTTAAATACAAATTATTTGAATTAAAGATATTCAATTGACATAATTGTTTACTAAGGATTAGCATTGTTAGTTATTTCAATGCTTAAAATTGCTTGTAAATCATTGGTGTTAGGTGGAAATACTTGAAACTAAATAACTGTGCAAGCAAATGATATCATTAAAGAGTAGTTATTTTAAATCATATAACTGTTTATAAATTATGAGTATTAGATAGGAATACTTGAAATCATACTAATGTATGCAAGCAAATAGACAAAAAAGTGGAATTAAAAAAAAACAAAAAAACAAAAATGGAACATTGAAAATGTAGTTATTACAAACATTCAGAAATGAATCATATTTTGGTTTTAAATAACCCATAAGGAGTTGATATGCCCTTAAACAAATAAACCAAAACAACTGCTATATATATATATATATATATATATATATATATACCTACCCCTGTGCATGAGCAGGATGTGACACAAAGTCATTTTTTAAGTTGAGTTTAACAGGTTTGAATTTAAAGTTTTTCTCCAAGACTGGTTACTATACCAAGTCCATCTGCTCTACTATTTACCTATAGCTTAAGGGAGAATGATTAGATTCATACTTTTCCCATGGATATCAGTGCTATGCGAAATGCAGTCTTGCCCAAGATTTGAACTTGTGTCACTATGACCATTTCCTGTGACACTATCCTTATCACCACAAATGCCAGTTTATATAACATAGAATTTCTAAATCTGACAGACATTCAAATGTGGTTTGGTTTGGTTTCTTTGTTTAATGGCATATCAACCTTTTTGGGTTACTTAATGCTGAACAGTAGTCATACTATTTAAACAACAGCTGAATTCAAATGTGGTAGTTGTGGTTTTTTTTGTTTTCTTTTCAAGTTTGACCATGAAATGATTAGAACTTTTATTTTAAGTATTTTTGACTGAATAATTGATTTTTGTTATTTTTTTGCAGCCTGATTTTCATATTTTTAGAGCAATTTTTGTTTTGTTTGCAGCATTTTTGTTTGTAAATGCTGGTAAGATGAAAGTGTTGTATCTGTGAGTACTACCAATAATCAAATTGTTGCTCTTAGGATCAGATTGTAGTATCTGTACATAGAAATCTAATTAAATATATTACAAAGAATATTAGAATAATAATTTATATATTTAGACATCTGGTTTTATTTATTTTGTATTCATTGTAGATGAATCATTAAATGTCATACTCTTCATTTGGATATTCTATATAGTTTTTAAAATAATTGAGCGATTTCCACAGGTATGATCTCGGTATAAATGCCAATTTATCGGTAAATAATCCTATCATGTTTTTTTTCAGATAAAGAAATAATAAATGAAATTAGCATGTTTATGAAATAAAACAATGAAAAATTGTGTAAGTAGACATCATTTCTTGTATCCTTGTTTGAAATTTTGTTGTTTCATTCTTTTGATATAGCCCCTTTTGTAACTGGGAACAAAAGATGAACTGTTTAAAAGAAACAAAACACAAAGTTGGAAAGGAGTTATTAACAGGTAGGATTAATTTTACACAGCTTTTCACATCTGGTACATAGGATTAAATGTTTGCTGCAGGTAACTAAAGCAATATATATATATATATGTATATATATATATATATATTAATACTGCATATGGACTGCTTTATGAACTGTATACCTCCTAAGTCTGTATGAAGGAATTAAACCAGTTCAAAAGATAAGGAGTGAGAATCTTTATAAATTTCTTATACAAGTTATAATTATATTGAAATTAGCTAAATACTTTAAATCAAGAAAATTATATATTCACCCAATCCTTTTGCTATAGGCAGGATGCAACAAAACATCAATTTTTAAGCAGGATACAGCTGAATTGAAGTCAGAATTTACTTTCTCCTCGGCCAGTTGCCATAGCAAGGCTAAAGAGCCTCTGTCTGCCCTACTATTTGCCCATAGCTAGAGAGAAGAAGTGATGGATTCATGCCTTTCATAAAGACATTAGTACAAAATGAAATGTAAACAGCCCATTTCCAACAACAATAAATGTTAAACTACATGAAATATGGAACTAAAGATAGATGTTCCAAATGTTTCATTTTTGGTGATTTTTACATACAAACAAGTGTTCATTTTTTTTCTGGGTCAATATGATAATTTGTAATTATTTCCATTTTGTTTCCTTTTTAAAATCAACCTAAATGCTAAATTAAACCTTGATTTGCTTCAAGTAAAAAAAGATGAACAATGTAATACTCCCAAAAGTCTGTCAAAGTTCATATTACCGCCTCTTCATAATAATCAATAATTCATCTACTTACCGATAAGTCCCCGTGCAGCCACCAAATAATATGTTGAACAAATTGCTTCAAATATTGTTGTCACAGTGAGCAAAATAAAACTCCAGTTTGTGGCAAAAATAAACCAGATCCAAAATCGGTCTTTGTAGAACTTTTCTGTTTCATCTATAATATCAGCAATAATCCAGGCGATGAATCCAAGAGCAACTACAATTCGGTAGAGGACATAAAGTCTATGGTCAAGAGGCCACTGCAATAAGACAAACAATATATGGATAAGTTTGTGAAAATAAAGAAAGAAAAACAGGGGGTTTTGTGTTATATTTGAAATATATTTGATTTTAAAACTTTTGCTGATTGGTATAAAAACATTGGTAAACAACAGTACAGAAAATTTCACAATTCAAGTAACTGAAATGTCTTCAGTAAAAATTCCAATAAACTTTCTTGAACTGGGATTCAAAGAAACTACAATGAGACTCTGAAAAGTGAATGAATTTGTAAATAATAAAAAGTAAAAAAAGTGATCTTGTTCTTTTGTAGAAATGTTTTAATTATAAGCACAGAAGCTTCAGTCATAAAAAAATTAGTAAACCAATTATTTATACCCCCACTATTGGTCAGAGTGGGTCTGGGAGTAATGGCAATAAAAGGGTACTCCATACTACCCAGAGCTCCAGAACTAGAGCTTCACCATCAGATACAAATTAGTTTCAAACCCAGAACACAGTTTTTTGCAGGAGTCTTTTAGGCTCCCATGACAAGGCCAATCAAAATTGGTAGCTCTGCATCAAAACATTTGGATGTCTCATGAATATACATAAACTATTCTCAATAATTGATAGATATTATTTACCTGTAATCTTGATATTTTATATACCAAAATTTATAAGCTTATTTTAATCTTCTATTAAAGTATAATCAACTTAAATAATTGTTAAACATTTAGTTTGATTTACTTGGTTAACAGCACTCCTTGTGGGTTATTTAATGCCAAAATTTGATTAATTTGTAAATGCTTGGCTACAATCATAACTGTCTATATTGTGACAGAAAGCTGACCCTACTGTGGATTTATTAATTAATGGTTCTAAGGGATTGGAATGAATTTATTAATTAAATGGATTGAAGGATAATTTTAGAAATAAGTTTTTTTTTTTAATACAGAGAATAGGAAAAGGAATTCCTATTTTATTTTTATTTTTATCTTATTTTATTTTTTTTCTTCCTTTTGGAATAACGTTTCTGGAGTTGAGTCTTTAGTAAGTAAGGTGATGGTTTGGGGTAGTGGAGAGATGGGTTGTTGATTAAATCCTATGATAAATAGTCAATGGGATCTTAGGTGGTCTGAGGATGAAATCCAGACTCAAGGTCCTAGACAAGATAAGCGGATTATTTCCAACTTAAGTGACCTCTGTCTGGGCAAAACTCAGCAGGGAATCCAAATTCATTTTTAGTACCACTTAAAAAGCAGCTATCTACGGAGTTTTAAATATTATACGAAATACGGGGTGATCCAGGCAATTTACATATTATTTATATATAGGTGAGGCCAAAAGTTGTCAATACTCTGCCCCACTCCATATAAGCAGTCAGCAGGGAGGTGCCCGTGGTGTAATAGTTATCGTCGTAGGAAATGGACACGGCGACACGAGTTCAAATCCTGGACGAAACTGATTGCATTTCACATAGCACTATTACCCTTGGGAAAGGTATGAATCCAGTTATTCTCCCTCCAGCTATGGGTAAATAGTAGGGCAGACTAGGTTCTTCAGCCTTGGTGAGGCAACTAGTCTAAGAGAAGAAAACTCTGAATTCAAACCTGTTAAACTCCGCTTAAAAATTGACCTTGTGTCATATCCTGCCCGAGCGGAGGGGTTGGTAAATATATATAAGCAGTCAGCAGAGAGATTGAGGGTCAGTTTGAGGCCATGATTGGAGAAAGACAAATTTTGAGCGGTCAGACAGAAATACCGAAGCTGCTAAAAAATGACTTGTTGAATCTTGCAGGTCCGATCAGAACCAAGAGATGGAAATAGAAACTTTACAAATCCAGATAATTTTGTCAACAAAGCCGAGAAAACAAATCTTTGAGTAAAAGTAAACAAGGATTCTTAGTTGTCCCCCTTACACTGTCTAGACAGATCAGATCTTTTTTTCTCTCTGTCACTTTCTAACCAAGTGAGTAAATCTCGTGTGACCTTTTCTTTTGTACTCAATGCATTTGTGTAAATTCTTCTATGGCGAGATAAAGACAATAGCCTTGAAAAAGTTTTATTATATGAGATTCGCAAGTGTTGCTTGTGTCTTTTTGTGTTCTTGTGGTTGTGATGACAACTATTTTCTTCATAAACAGCGATTTTTTCTTTTGACATAGATTCCAGCCAAATCGACTCCCACAGTTGAACTGATCTGAGGAAACTAAAACACTGCAGTTCGGATAAAAAAATGCACAACGTGGTGAATAGTGATGGTTCCCTTAGCTCAACAGAGGGAGCTGTGTTATTCGATTTCAGTAAAAATTACCAGAGTGAACTAGACATACCAGTCAGCGGATGGATTCTATGTCAGAATATTTCCAATGTTCCATTGCAATCCTTTTTTTAATTGACAAAGTTAATTGCACTGTTATTAAGTATCAAGTATGCCTATCTAATACAAGCAATCTATGGTGTACAGGAACCATTACAATTCAATAATAATCACTTGTTTGCATGGAGTTATATGGTTTCATGTACTCATATTTAATACTAATAATGTTTAAATAAATCTATTTGTCCCATTGATTGGACTAACAGATACTAACATTCTGGTTCAGAGTGGATTTGGGAATAATGGCAATGATGAGTTCTAGAACTGGAGTCTCAGCACTGGATGCAGTTTAATGTCATACCCAGAACACATCTCTTTTTTCAGGAATGCAGTAAGCATTCATGTAAGCTGAAAACAATCAAATTTAGTGATATTCTAGGGTATTCTGAATGCCACCAACAGGGCTGGTTAAATATTTGGAAACCACTATGAAAACACTAGTTGTGCTAATGTTCTTTAATAAAACAGAAAGATTAAAGACTATGGAATGAAATAAATATATCCAAGTTCCTTCATACATATTTGCCTACTTAATCTTTTACACAAGTGATATAGTCAGTATTAGCAACAGTCTGCATATGGAAAAAAAAATGAACAAATTAAGATGTACAAGTCTTGTAAACCAGTTAATGAGCAGCATTTTTACCAATACCCAGCAAAGCGACAGGCAGATAGCTCACCTGCTGACTAAGTGACACACAATGAAACAAATAGAAGATGAGGAAAAATAGTGTGGTTAAGGCTACAGGAGTTGAGAAAGATGAAAGAACATTGTTGACAATTTTCTTAAACACATGAAGCGATGTTACAGCTACAACTACTTTGAGTTTGTAGATAAGCAAGTATTGACCAAGAAATAATGACTAATTGTCTAACATGAATTCACACACTTTGGCACAGATGTTTCAGTTGGGAATTAAAGAGATTCTTTTGATTGAAAGCAGAAGATGAAAGCTCATTATTGGCTTTCTGGCAATTGAGACATTTTTAAAATAAAGTTGTAGGTGGGTGGTGATGTCATGGCAGAAAAGTGTTAACATTACCACCTGAAACCAAACTACTGATTTCAATGTCAAATTTAATTGTCACCTTTAACAATAGCTTAGTTGGTACCAAGGTTAATTTTTATTATCATGAGGTGGTTGTGGTGAAGAGGAGAGAAAAAGGAGAAAGAATATAAACTCATTAAGGAATTTCAGTCCTATGAGAAAAATTAGAAGAGGAATTTGAGGAAACCTGGGATAACAAGGGGTGACCTGGAACTGAGAAGCATTGGTTAAGTAATAAATTTTAGGAGTTGAATATGCCAGATTATAAGATGAATAGTTTCTAAGAATATTTTACCCATATCAAATAGATAGCTTCTAAGTTATAACACCAGCATATTTTATGAAGTGTAATACTTTCATAGTTTTCTGGGTTTTTAAAAATTGAATATCTGTTTTATAAATGAGGACTGCCCATAAATACACCTGTACCATATTTTTAAAAAATAAAATATTAATTTTCTTCTAAACCAAAAATAACAGGATTTTATCATCTGTAGTGGAACATCATACAGGGTGGAACGATAAAATTGTCGCACAAGAAAAGACGACATGATTCCATTTCCATTTAATGAAAACCGGTTTTCTTTTTGGTTGCAGACTATCTACTAGTTGGCCAGTTGTGTACAAATTCCAAGAGCAATAGGAGCCTTCTATCATGTCTGAAAGTGACACAATGTTCAATGAGTGAGATCGGAGATGCGCCGCTGTACAACTCACGCTCTCTACCGATCCAAGTTATGACAACAGGACCAGTGCCAGCACCCTCAAAATGCAAATCTGGATTGCCACAAATAATAGGGACGTGCCCAGGGTGATGAAAACAAAGTTTCCAGCTACGGTTATGGTCTTTGGTGTGGTTTCAAGTGAGGGCCACATCATGCCACCTCACATCTTCGAAGTTGGCTTGAAAGTCAACACCAAAGTGTACCTGGATGTGCTGAAGAGTGTGGTGATCCCCTAGTGCAATCAGGTGGCTGGTGGCAGACCCTGGATGTGGCAACAGGATCCGTCACTGGCCCACAAGTCTAAAGAGACCCAGGCTTGGCTTCAGAAGGAGTGCTATGACTTTGTACCTTTCTCTCACTAGCTCCCCTCCTCCCCCGACCTGAACCCGCTGGACTACTTTGGTCATACGTTGAGAACATCACCAACATGACCTCTCACAAATCCAAAGCCAGCCTGATCGCTGCCATCCGCTGAGTATTCGCTGAACTCTCGCCGGCACTTGTGGAAAGGCATGCTCCCAGTTCCGGATCCGTATCGAGGGGGTGACTGAGGCTGAAGGTAGCTACATTGAATAGATACCATCTCTACTATATAATCAAGTTACCTGAATTGATTTTTTCAATAAAAGTTTTAAAATAAAGCTGCAATGTTGTTTTCTTTAGGACGACAATTTCATCATTCCATCCTGTACAATCAAAACACATTATTAGGTATCATTTATTATCAAACTCAAAAGCATCATAACCAAAAATAAAATTGCAACACCTCTGAAACCAAAAATAAAATTGCAACACCTCTGAAACCAAAAATAAAATTGCATAGATTTACATAAAAGATGTACTTATTTTTAGACTGCTTATATTCAAATTTTTGTTTACTAAATTTCAATGCAGTAGAGTTGGAAATAAATAATACCTAATGATATTCATTTTCCTTGAATAATGTTCCATGAAAAATAATGAAATCCTAGTATGTTTCATTTAGAAGAAAATTAACATTTTATATTTATAAATATTTGTTAGAGGCGTGTTTATTTATGGGAGATACTGTAATGGTAGGTGACAGATACATGTGGAATAGTAGTCGCAAGTTAGTTTAGCAGGTCATTACTATTGTAATGAGTCTTATCTGCACAGAGCACTCCAAATTTGTGTCCTTGAGCTATCATAAAGAAAGCTCAGTAAATATATACTAATAAAAAGAAAAATGAAGAATCATCAGAATTTTTTTTCTTTCCAATTTTAGTTCCAGTGTTAGAATAGGAGACATATCCATATGCTCTCACTACTCAGACATGAGATGGAACAATTTTTTTTCACCAGCCAACTAAAGATTGAAAAAGAAAAAAATTGTCAAGCCAGAGGGGAAAATATTAACCATAGCAAAAATATCAATTAATTCTTACCTGAAGTTAACAGTTCCTAATACTTTATTGCATTGCACTGCAATTAATCTTGAAGGTAAAATTACTGAAAGTAGTTAAAAATGGTTTACTAAATACATTAATCCTACACTAAGAAAACTTGGATTCTTATATGGTGGTATAATCCACAAACTACTTAGTTTTGTCTAGTAAACTACAACTCTATGTTATGATGGTTTTTAAGACAAAATTAGAGGGCCACAGGTTTGGGTCAAAACCATATGGTTTTGACCCAAACCTGTGGCCCTCTAATTACTTAGTTCTACAAAGAAAAAATAAATGAACCCAAGAATAGATTTGTTGTTTCTTTATTCACTCTTTGAATTCAACCTGGTGGAGGGGTAAATATGATATTTCACTTTCCAGCTTAAGTGGGTTGACCTAAACTCTTGTTTATGTTCTTTCAAGTGACCACAGTGGTCAGTGAACAGGGAAGTGACCCTGGCCTGGGCAGGTAACATAGTCCAATGCTGGTCTCTTCAACATATAGAATTCAAATTCCTGCAAAAGAAAATCACTCCTCTTGTGTGGACATCCCAGAATTAAAGTACTTAAAAGAAAATGAAATCCTTGTCTATTGACCCTTTACCATACCAGTGCCAACAATTTGAGTTTATTATGGACATTGAAAAATACCCTTTCATCCCCATTGAGAAATCCTTTTTTTCTATTTTATCATCAATTAAAATCTGCCAACTCCCAAAACTTGTTAAGCTATCCCTTTGATCCAAATACCGACGCACAAATATACCCATACAAATAGAATTGCACCTACATCCGTGTGTACACATACCTATATAGACGCATATTTATCACATTTAACTAGCCAGTCAAAAATTTTCAGATTATTTTATAGTTTATTTTTGTGATAAATCTAATTTTTCCTCAGGTTTGAAACTAGATATTAAGAAGTGGATCAACAAGAACACTTTTACTTAAGAAAAATTATTTTAGTATTGAGCAAAGTTGTATGATATCTAAATCAATAATTGATCTCATTCAATTTTTCACTATTTGTAATCATGAAAGAAGCCATATTTTAAAGAGAATACAAGACAGACTAAAGATAAAAGAAAGTGATAATTATTTACATTGCATGTATAATGTCACGTGGTCTACCACTGAGAGGAGAGAAATAAGAAACTTCCCCTACCCCTCCGTGTTTGAATTAACAGCCCGCCAAAGACTGACCGTTAAAAGAGGAATAAGGAATGTAGGTCAACTTCGGCTGGCCTGTTGAAGGAAGAAAAGGATGTAGGTCAAGCTATCTGTACCCCGTAACCTCACCTGGGTGAAAGAGATAGTAGTTCGAACGAATCGCCTGACAGAAGAAAGAGGCTAAATGATTGGCCAGAATCCTAAAGCGGAAGTAGCACCCTTTTTCGTCAGTGGAAATAGGGATAAGGAAATCAGTTTAGTGAACGGAAATCGCCATGAACGCACAGGCGAATCTCATGCCAAAATCCGGGTGAAGAAGCGACATAGAGCTCTTGGACAAGATGACAGATGCATTCAAGCCGAGCTATATAAAATCCCGCTAGCCTATAAAAGAGAAAATACTCTCAGAAGGAACCCGTCAAAAAGCTAAGTAAACCTTAAGACTGTTTCTCCCTACACCCTTCCTAAGTATTGCAATTACATACTCTCTCTCTCTCTCTCTCTCTCTCAATTTAAAGAAGGAAGAAGGAAAAGAATAAGGAAGAAAGACATTTGTATATTATTGATATATCCTGAGGTGGCAATAATATAAGGATAATCAAGAGATAGTATTCCGTGAAAGGAAATAAAGGAAATAATATGTACTATAGGTTTGAATAAATAAAGAAGAAGTTTATTGTAATATTTACAGAGAGAGAGAGTGTGTAGTTCTTCACGTGTTCTGTCCAGGGTGTCTCTCCGTGTTTCTCTATCCGGTGACCGGTGACATGGTCCCTTATTTAAACTGTTCCAGTGGTGATTACATATCTCACCATAACAATTATGTATTATTCACTGATAATATAGCCGACATGTTAAATGTGTGTCTGCGTGTATTAAAAACCCTTGTTATCCTTTAATGTCCCCACATGTTGAAATTTATTCATTGTGTTGTCTGCCTATCAAGTTGTCTATTGCCTGTTCCTTTTCAGCTTCATTTGCCTTAATCTATTCTCACTAAATGTCCTATACTCGCCTTTAAAGATATTACACGGGAAATTGGAATTGTCAACTACGATAATTAATATTATTATATCTAAACCTAGAGGCCCATATCTTCCATTATCCTAGGGGTAGGAAGAGGTAGTGGCCTGGTGGGTGTGTGTGTTAACGTGAAATTTGGAAACCCATTGCCAGTGGCGGTCAGTCTAGCCCCAATTTAACCCCAACATAATCTGCCAGTTTCCCTACACCCAAAAAGGGAATCTTAACTGGAACTTATTTTGTGAGGGATCAAGTGCCAGGCTGCCCTGTCTTCACACGTGCGAAAAATAAACTCCCGTGCTGGATAAAATATTTAATGGCACCAGTTCCCATACGCTTTCGAATGGTTGCTTGTCCGGGGATGTTTAATCTTTTATTCCCGACCTCATATGCTTTAAAATGGGATAAATATTTAATGGCAACGTCACAATAATAAGTAAATGAATAAAAAAGAAAACATTGGTGTGATAAGGTTGGTATAAACCTTCTATAAATGTTCAAACTCTGTCTTTAGCCAATATTTTCTGTTTCTTCAAAGTTGCTAAAATGGGATATCATTTTAGGAACTATTATTATCATACCAGCAGCAAGCAAAAGATCTGAGAGCATTATCAGAATTCACCTAAAATGTTGAACTCAAGTCAATATTTACTTCAACACAACTGGTTTTAACAGATTCCCCAGCCTAGGCAGCTGGTGCTGTAGAATATACTGGCTGCATCTCTGCAGAGAGAGTAAGACATCCCTCCCTGAATGAGTGTCCTGGATATGAAACTAAACAATCTGATAGTGAGGCTCTAGTAAAGCTGGAACCTCGGGGAATGTGGAGTATCCCTTCATTGTCATTGTTCCCAGGTCCACTCTGACCCAGAGTGGTAGCACCTGATAGGGTCCTATCTATGGATTAAATAGAACCATTTGACATTTAAACTGTATGCAAACAAATGACTTATGTTAAATTGAATTGTTAAAAATAGAACTGCTCGATATTTAACTGTGTGTAAACAAATGTCAGTTTAATAGAATTCTTAGTGATACAGAGCTATATTTAGAACCATTTAACTGTGTTCAAATGAAAGAATAAATAGTGTTAAATAGAATAATAAGTGCTAAATGACAATACTTGTAACCACTTCACTGTCTGCAAACAAATGATTAATATTGAATAGAATAATTAGTGTTAGATAGCAATAAGTGAAACCATTTAACTTGGTAGAAACAATAGCAGTACTAGTGTGCAAACAAATTAGTTCTAAGTCATTTAAAAATCAAATAGCAACAAACTATTCACTCACAGATCATACATGTATATCCATTTAAATGTGTGTAAACAAATGACTAATGTTAAATTATTACTGTTACGTAGTAAAAAATGAAACCATTGAACTTGGTGTAAACAAATGATTAGCAGTAAATAGAATTATTTGTATTAGATGGAAATTCTTGAAACCATTTAACTGAGTGCGAAAAAAAAAAAAAAATGAAAAAGAAAAAAGAGAAGCATGTTTAAAAATGATATCTACAAAATGTGTTTATAAATAATACATATTTAATATATGTATAAAAAGGATTTAGTATTAAATAACCTACAATGATTGATACCATAAATCCCAACCAAACCAAATAATAGATTCCCTGTAAGCCTTTTGCACATGTCGTCTCTGAGAATCAAATATGATAACTCTGAAACATTAATGGCAATATTTTGAAAAACAATTTTCAATCTTTTAGAACACTAAATAAGGATTAAACTGAGAATGTGGAATAGAAATCCAATATCACTATACCACAGGCACATGAACACTGTATTGACTTTATTTCAATTTCATTTCTTTATTATTAAAAGTGGTTATTGGTGCTAGAGAGATTTTTATGAGATATAAGCTGCATATAAATGATATACAGTAAATGATCATAGCAGCATGAAATCTAACAATACTATTTAATAACATGTTCTAACTGAATGCGTGTTTTTATACTATCACAAAATTGTAGTTGGATGTAGCAATGGTACATGAAGATTTCAGGACATTATCTTGAAAACTCAAATTAGAAAACCTTTAAAATAATTCCATTCAAATTAACATAGAAGTCTAAAAAGAAATTCAAAATAAAGGTATTACAAGTTTATTAGATGGAATAAGATTCCAAAGTGCCTTAATTTCCAAATATAAGATAGTTTTCTACATTATACAGTATATAACTCATATATAGGGCAATATTTATTTACTAAGCTTAGCTTAATTTCAACACAAGGCCAGAATTGTAAGGCATCCATTGACAATTAAATTTACCAGTAATGATTTACTAGCTTAACTTACTAAGCTACACTATATGAGACTGTCAAAAGAGTAATAAAAAGTTGTTTTGTCTGCACTTTTTAGTTTATCCTTATCAATATAACTTGTTTAAGATCTACCCATTATAACAACACTCTGAAGTGCTGCATTAATAGGAATAGAATGTGTAATGATGATACACTGTAAGAATTTATAACAGAACCTATGCCCAGATCTGGAGATGCTGCTTGATGACCACAGAATTTACCAAACGAGTCATGATATTGGTAGTGACAAATAAATGAATAAAGCAGATTGAACTGAATGAAAGTATCTACTCTCATTAATAGTGGAAGAGAACAGATTTTCATTTAAAAAAAATGTAAAATGATTGACAGTGCAAAATATACATGCAGTGTTTAAGTGCAGTTTCATAAAGGAAGTTGAGAATAAAGAGTAGAATGAACACGTGAAACATTATCTGTCAGGCAGATTCTCTTCAATAGACAATTTATGTTAAAAAGAATGTTCCTCACTCATACAAATTCTACTTACCCTATATTTCTGCTCAGAGGCATATGAACATGAGCATTCACAACCTCATTAATCTATTAACTTATCTATCAATCAATTCAATCCTCAAACTTACCAACCTTTCTTAATGCATGCTTCTGCTACCAGTCAGCTTTTGAACAAATATATCAAAAGCACTATTCATTATAGAAATTACACAAATCCAATACATATAGCAATCTACCTTATCTGTTTTTATCCACCTCTCAATATCTGTTGCTATAAACACACTCGTCCCCAACACATCTAAGTCAATAATATAGAAAAAAACATTAAGTGTAATGATCAATATGCAGAAAGTTTCATCTTAACGTGAATTTAAAAATGCAAACAAAAAGTTTTTAAAAAAATAAAAAAAATAAAGACAATATGGAACTGCAATTGTTTGCCTATATTAACTATGTTCAATGAAAAATGCATGTTCTAATGATACATTTGAATAAAGTCATGTGTGGTAGTACCAATCCACAGTCTGCCAAGTCATGCCTGCAAACTGAACTCTCCCCTACGTAGTGTTGATTTTACAAAAAGAGAAGTTGGCCACTGGTTTTCATTGAAACTGTAGAATCCCCAGGTCAGAACCACAAAGAAAAAGAAACTAAAACGAATTCTAGAATACACAGATTTTCATCTTTATTGACAAGTCTTCTTCAAAACAATCCTAGGGATGGCATGTGTGATAACTCTTCAGGCTAAGTCAAATAGACCCTTCTCAATATGGATAGTGGATGAACCTTGGGTACTGGTCAGTTCTCTATCCGACTCTGTGTCTGGATGCAACTTGTTCCTAATCCGCCATTGACTTTCCTTAAACTCTTGATATATCCTCAGCTTAGACTGTCCAATGGCTAACACCTCACTGCTGCTCTCTTCAGCCTGCTACTATTCAAGACTTGAACAGCTCCCTTGAAAACAAGGGGCTTTGACTACTGGAAAGAAAAACTCTTTTCCTGCTTCAACCACCTAGTACTAAAATACATTAAAAAATGAGATCCTTGTCAACTGACCTCTAACTGTATTAGCACCAAAGACTTCAGTTTATTATGGATATTAAAAAAATAACCCTTTCATACCTACTATTAAGCACATACATGTAAAATATGCCAAGGCTTTAGATACTCATACAGATACACTCACATGCATATACACACACATGTATGCTTACATACATAAATTCTCATAAAGACATGCTCACATGTACAAGAATATGCATTATTGAACTTAAATATGAGCACCTAGTGATAGTAGAGTTTAATAGTGTTACACATGTGAGAAGGAGAATCCGAAAGGAGGGTGAAATAAAATATGAAAAGCAAATTTTCAGTTGATATTCATATTTCACTATGACTCATTATAGGGTTTTATAGAAGTCCTGGTCATTGAATCAATGAAATAGTAGCTTTACATGAAAATAGGGAGGTGTTGCTCTTAAGCCTGATACTGTGGTCACACATGCACATATAATTATCATTTGCAGAAAATATTAAAACAGTGCAAGAAAACACAATGTCTCAAGGATTGCACTAAACTCATTACATGTTTAATTTCTGTTTTTTCTTTTTTGAGTTTAGTTCAATATGTTAGAATATTTAAGTTTTCTAGATGTTCAATAATAAATGAAGTATGTGTATGTTATCTTTAGAACCTGAGCAGAGCTCTCAAGGAGTACATGGTAAAATAAAAGTTGAGAATAGATACCTGAGAATAATGGCAACAAATAGGCAACTCAACATTTTCCAGAGCTCTAGAACAGGAGCCTCACCACTGGATACAGTTAAGTTACTTTACAAGGAAACTAGAGAAAAAAAGAATCTCATCATGAAAGTGTCAAACTGTCAACAATCAGCAGAAATTCATGTCACTGCAAGACCTAATCATACAGAAATTTCAAAAAATTATTTCAAAATTTAAAAAAAAATTAATTAGCTTTACTAAAATAATTAAAAAATAATTCCTATTTAATTAAACGTTATTAATCAGGTTTATAGAGAGTTCTTCAAGGTGGAGGTGGGTAATTTGATAGGATATTTCTCATACACATAATTCTATGTGCATGATAAAGATCCTATTTAATTTATTAAATCTTAAATTGTTTATTAATATCACAGCTTCTCTAAGTAACTAAATGATGATTTACATGTTAAAAATGAAATCCACAACCTTCCATGATTTTAAAATGAAAAAACAAATGTATGTCCTTAAGAAAGACATTATTTTTAGGGTTTGTCCAGAGGGTAATTTGATAGGATATTTATCTTTAATATAAGTCATTATCTGAGCCAAAGTAAAAGCCAAAGGTCAGACTTTAATGTTGAATTATGAATTGGACAGCAAACAGCTAAGAGAGTAGTGTTATAAAATCAATCAATTTATCCTTACTTTAATCATGAAAAAAATTCTTCAATTTATCTAGCTAACATTGTCACTAAGATACCAGTAAAATTTGTAATATTTTACAGATTTTCTGAAGTATCAATATATAAACACAGTTTTATTTGTTCATATTTATATAAACATTAATACCCATGTATGTAATTTATCTATATTAATAACAGGGAAATGTTTGCTTATTCTTGATTTATGGCTAAACAGCTTGATGTAGAGCTACCAAATTTAGTATACATATTTACAGGATAGAAGGGGAAGATTTTAATGCAAAAAATATATTGATATGTTGACTCTTGTTTAGTTAATTTATGCCATTCTAAATCTTCTACAATTAATTGGTTTGAAGTAACTATTTATATTCAATGATAACCATTTATTATGATTCCAATAGGTGTATAGTATCAAGTATTTCAATCTAACAATTTTCAAACAAATCTATTTGACCCATAAATGGGATCCTAACAGGTACTACCCTTCCAGGTCAGAGTGTCCTGTGAGTAATGGCAACAAATGGGTAACTCCATAATTCCAAGAGCTCCAGAACTGAAGACTTACCACTGGATGCAATTAAATGTCACACCCAAGACATTAGAGAAAGGGGAATTTTATCAAGAAGGGGCCTAAAAGTAAAAAATTAGCAAGGCACTATATTACTACAAGACCTAATTAAACATATAAAATTTACATTAAAAACTTCAAAAGAAAACAGTTATTTACCTTACTAAAATAATTATTCATATTTAATTAAACATTACTAATTAACTTTAAAGGAAGTTCTTCAAGATGGAGATATAAAATAATTACAAAATATTATTGCTTAGTTACAATTAACAACCTGGAAAAATGTTTAAATCAATACAGCTCTTAAGTATTTATTTCTTTACAAAACTGAATTTTTTTAAACTTCATAATATAAAAATATAATTGATAAAATATTTTCTGTTACATAGATATCTATTTTCATGTAAATCTTTAACTGACAACAAAATGTAAAATAATCGATTACAATCTAAGATTTAACTTCTTACCCTGAGTAGTGCAGGTAAATCAACTAGATTAAATCAGTTTATGCATTCAATCGCATATTTATTTATCTATAGATAATTTTCATAAATCTTGTTTACATGTAGCTCTAATGAAATTTCTTGTCTCTTAATGCTAAAGTCTCTATAAAAATTGTTCATCAAAATACAATGTGTTCAGTAAAAAACAAGAACCAAAGATCCAGGTCCGGTGCCTGTTCATTTTATTAAATGATTGAGTATCTGTACTTGAGGAGAGACAGCAGACATGGAGGTAAAATCTTAGGTTGCACAATAATGTGATCATTGTTGTTTCTTTCCTCTTCATAGAAATTGATCACTTTGATAACACCTGGCTGAATTAGATTAAAAGGAAAAAACAAACAAACAAAAACAAAAACAAAAAAGTGTAAAAAACAATAAAATTTGTGCTGCTGCCAACTGGGGTTAAGGAATCAATACTTCTTGATTTATACTCCTTTTTTATTACACCATCTGCTCCCATATTTACAAAAAATAAATAAGATAAAAAATATATAAATGAAAAACAAGTAAAATAGATTGGTTATCTAGCATCTCCATCTTGGAAGTGTTCATTGACTTTTACTATTAAACAATCATATATAGAGAGATAACTGCAGTGATCAATACAGATTTAACATGTATATAAGAATAACACACACATACACACACTTTAATGGATAACATTTATCAATCACTATACTATACTCTGTGGGGTTTAAAGGTTTTTATGAAGGTCAGTGGCTAAGGGCAAGACTGTGTTGCCGTAAGATATCTGACTCCATATTTTAGTTATATTATTTTACCCCACGTTGACTGGCTGGCGCAATGCCTTGTCCAAAGAAGGTCCATAAGAAATATACAAAAAGGAAAAGATAAAAACAGATAAGAGACGAAAACATTTCTTTCATACTTTCCTTTATTTACTTGGTGAATGGACTAACCAATGCTACGTCCCAAAACATAGCGTGGTATCCAAAACACCAGACAGTAAAATCGGTGTTGTCGGTTCGACGTCACTACCCGAAAAGAGAGGTCGGTTCACAGAAAACCTGAGTATTTATCTCTCTTCACCGGCTCCAAATTTGCCACTCCAAAATCCTTCTAATTTTGGCGCGACCGCTTCCCATTGGCTACTTTACATTTTATTATTTTTCTTTTTTCTGATTTTAAGTGGATGGATGCGTGGAGCCTTATGCGTGGCGACGCGTTTATACATTTTGTATCTGGCAGCCGACGAGTCAATATCTGGTTGGGAGTTTTATTGTTAATTCCTAAATCCCCACAACTCACAACATGAAAAAAAAGTATGAAATATCTCTTCCTAACAAGATACAAGTTCTTTTCTTTGCTTTAACACTATAGACATATAGTATTGAGAAAAAGCTGATGAGACTCAACATTTAGTACCATTAAAAGATAGAACATGAATCAACTAACTAAAAAAGATCTGCTTGCTTGGTTCAATAACCATTAAACTATACAAGGCATTTCAGAACCATGATAATATCAGTCAAGAACTGATTAATGGTTTCACTTGCAAGACTTATCCCTTTCAAACATTTTTATTTATATCAAAGCTAAAATTCCCATAAAAGGGCAGCAAATTCAAATGGTTAAAGAGATTAAAAAGTATGTGCTAGAAGATTATCTCTCAAAACATCTTATAGAATATATTCCAGAAATGGATATATTAAAAGAAGAGGGTACTATTTTGAAGATGACAAGTCTCGATATGTTGAATGTAAAAAGATAAATTTCATATGGGGTACACCATGTACAAAGGAAACACATTAAAAAGCCAAAGACATTGAATGCTATTTAAATTCTATAAGCTATAACTGAAAATATATATATATATATATATATATATATATATGCTGCGACCGGCCGATAAACATAAACATATCAAGTTACACGCCCGCTGTAGGACAATTATATCCGGGTACGACCGGAACTGACTAAGCCCTTTTTTCTTTCTAACGACCTTGACATCTTGTTATAGCTAAAGAAAAGGATGAATTAAAATTAATAACATTTACAAAGCACCTCGGCCAAAAATAACTAGATAAGCCAGGAACTAATAGTCGTCGCCAGCCTATAGCAGGTTAGAAAAACACTTTATGGCTACACTCATTTTTTATGGGGAATTCCTTATTCACGCGGCTGAGCTGTGTGTCACAGCACTTTCGTGATATCAACAGGCCCTTTTCAACGCTCTTGGCGCGCTCTTGGTGCTCTTTTGTGTCCTGTGGTGGGGCGCTCTCGACTGGCTGTGATTGCGTGCCGCACAGTCCGTTCGGGTGTGTTCCACCACTGGATACATCACCTCTGGCCTCAGGGGGCCGTCCCCCCAGGCTTTAACCCTCTTCGGAGGGGTTGGGTTTATCGCCTGGCGCCTGAGGCGCCCCGAAAAGGGGAATGCCGACGGGGTCCGAGGCATTTTTGGAACTGCCTGCCGCATTGGGCTTCGGCCCTGCGATAGGACCCACCTTAAAAACGGCCTTGTGCCATATTCGTACGCTGGTGGGGCGTAGGATAAATAACGGCGCGCTCTTGGCGAACGCCCCGGGGCCTGTCCTGGACTTCGGCCCGGAGCGTGGCCCTGGAAAAGGAACAATGGCAGACTTGGGGCCTTTAATTAGGCACCTAGTTTCAACTAGGCTACCTTCGGGTGGGCGAGCTGCATTTTTGTCTCCTTTGTCCCCCTTGGACGGCACTAGACCATGCGTCTAGTTTAAGCCGCAAACTGGCATACGTGCCCGGACCCACATTTGGGTTCGTGAAACGGCTTGCCTCATCAGGCTCACATTGCACTAAGTGAGCCGATGAGCAGCATTGACAAGCAGGGTTCGGGTCTCGGCTCGTTCCCGACCTTCCCTCCCCCTTTATCCCCACTTTAATCGGCCTTCGGGCTTTTGACCTTGTGTCAAGTCGTGTCTGGTGGGAGGCAGCGACAAATACTCGGCGCGCTCTTGGCGAAGCTCATTAAGGAGGAATCCTGCATTCTGTGCGGTTGCATTCACCATAACTTCCGGCGTTGGTCCCACTTCTCGTGGTAGACCTGCCTTTCTTCCACCTACATAGGTATGCACAAAGGTCCTTTTTCGGACCATAAGAGGTCTCAGTCTGTGGGTCAGAGCATCTCTGACTGGTCAGTAATGACCAGTCGAAATAGACGGCCAGGCGGCAAACACGAAGACGGATTCTAAGACCAACCGGTCTTAACCTCGGTTCCGATTGTCTGATAAGCTGCGCAGCGCTAATGGCACGGTCCAGCCTTTAGCTACTGCTTCGCTATCTGCGCAGCGCTAAGATAACGCCCATCTTAGCCTCGGCCTCATATATATTTTGGCAGCATTTCTTCGTTAATGCAAATTTCATTAAACATAATAGACATTTTAAGCCTACATATTTTCTTCTGGATTTGTTCGAATTCCCGTATTACTTTTATCGTATTCGGGGGGAATTGATTTAGGTATTGTCCATAGTTGTATGTATCCCTAGTACTTTCCCTGATGATGGCCCAAAGTCAAGAGCTGAACATTTAAATTTTCCTGGTAGAGAGCTCAATGTAATTTATTACAGAACAATATTTCTTTAAGAAAAAAAAAACCAAAGACCGGTTAATTCAGGATTAAAAACTTATTTCCATCCCGTATTTTCAGTCTCTGGTGTGAAGAAATATGAAGAAAAAATTAATATAGGACTTCTTCAGACCCAATGGAAAATTAATTAAAATTAAAATTAAACCAGAATAAACACTTGGGGTGTAGGGGGGAGAGATTTAGGAGTTACCTCCTCGCTTTATTGAATTTTCGTTTTCTTTTAATTTTTCAAATTTCTTCTGTCAGTTATAATTACGGTGATTTAACTTTTTTATTTATTTGTTTAGTTTATTTACTTTTCATGTTAAGTTCGATAATTAACATTGAAGAGAAATATTAATGCTTATATAAATTTCGATACCATTTAATTAGCTACCTATTTTTTTAGTATATATGTTGCATACGTTTTTTGCCTGGTTTCACTATTTATTTCTATGTTTTTAAATATTTATAGTTTAAATTTAGTCTTATGTCTACATCTAGATATCAATTCACTTAATATAATACATATATAAATATATCTACAAATATATATATATATATATATATATATATGAATGTATATATAAATATATATATTTATATATATAAATATATATATATATATAAATATATATATTTATATATATAAATATATATATATATATAAATATAAATATATATTAATATAAATAAATATAAATATATATAAATATATATATATAAATATAAATATATAAATATATATATATATAAATATAAATATATATATATAAATATATAAATATAAATATATATATATAAATATATATATATAAATATATATATATAAATATAAATATA
>CAUZXS010006285.1:0-25000 GCA_963585895.1 Sepioteuthis lessoniana
TATAAGGTCTGTGAATATATATATATATATATATATATATAAGGTCTGTGAATATATATATATATATATATATATATATATATATATATATATATATATATATATAAGGTCTGTGAATATATATATATATATATATAAGGTATAATAAGGTCTGTGAATATATATACATATATATATATATTATACACAAGGTATAATAAGATCTGTGAATATATATATATATATATATATATATATATATATATATATATGTATATATATAATACAAGGTATAATAAGGTCTGCAAATATTTAAAGAATGAGTGCTCAATGCATGGTTATTTAATACAAAATATACCTGCAGAGCAAAATATATTTTTTCTTTGAAACACAAGAAATTTAGAAATAGTATTCCATTATAAATTTATTTCGCTCATTAAAGCTCGTATGGATTTCAGTATATATATATATATATATATATAGAGAGAGAGAGAGAGAGAGAGAGAGAGAGAGAGAGAGAGAAAGAGGTATGGGTAATTTCGGTTTCTCATGGGCAACTTTTGTACAGGGAGTAGTTTCCCTTAATTTACCTACAGACTTCGAAAGATAGTCTAAAAAAAGTTTCTCCTTGTAGTTTTCTCTTTAGTTTTCATATAAAAACACAAATAACAGAAATAATCGGAGATTTGTTTCTTTAGTTTTAGAAGAAAATTTTTAAAAATCAAACCGAAACCACTGATGGTTTTGTAATTTGATTTTGAATAAGACAATAAACTAAATAAAAATTATAGAGAGATTTAGATGGAAAATTAAAGATACGGGACAAATTTTATTAATATTCGAATTTTTATGACGTTTAAATACTTCAGAGCACTCGCAAAGATTTTTTCAACAGTATTTTTGTACTATTTTTTTTAACTTACTGAACACGTAAAACAAAAGCCAGTTTATCTACAATGAATCTCTAAGGTTGTATGAGGATTTCTTCAATAGGATCATTATAGTCATCTGGACAAAAGAGACTAAATGACAAGGGATTTGAAAATATTGCAAAAAAAAAAAAAAAAAAAAAGTCGCGACAAATTCAAAAACTGAATTACTGAATAATCAGCGTTGAGAATTTCTTTATATTTGTTGCAGTTCAGTGACTCTCCCGATAAAGAAAGAGGCTGGTATCTAAATTGAGTTCGATACTATCAATATTATTTCTGCTAAGTCTTTCACTATAACTAATAATGATGATGTTGAAATTTGTCAGTACACTCTTCTGATAAAATCAGCAAAAGACAACTAAACCCAAAATAATTATGGTGGAGAGTGATGTCTACACTTAAGAAAAAGTAAGTTGGGGGGTTCACAGACTAACCATAATTCATCAAGGAATTAATTTTTTTAAATTCATTAAGAAGATAATATTTTTCAAAAAAAGAAAAAAAAGTGAAATATGATAAATAAGTTAAAGTTTCTAACACGAGGAGTGAAAAAAAAATTCTTCGCAATTTCTTTCATTTGAAACAAGAAGCAACAGTAATACTGTCCTGATGATGGCCAGGTAGATCGAAACATTCGCTATGTTTATAAAAAGAATACCTCCTTTGAATATTTTGTTTTTCATATGATATATAATGTAGATTTTCTTTCCAAGCTTAGCAAAATAATTATTCACTAAATTTAGCTTAGATATGGCACAAAGCCAGGTGTAAGGGACACCTAGTGAGAATCGAATTGATGGTCTGCTACTAATACTGTCTAGCAAATCAAACTATCACGCTTCGTATAAAGTTCTTTAATATTCTATCGAGCATCCAATGCAGTTGGTCTAATACTTGTAAAATTTGAGCTATTGAGGAATTTGGTGAAAAATTGGTAGAAACAGAGCATCTTGCACTATGTTATATGCCTTAATGCGGCATGTTGAGGGTATGTCACGTGCTTATTACCCAGGGGTCATCAGTGCAGTGGTAAACATGAGATATGGCGGACGAGCTACGACCATTGCTGATAGCCGACTTGGATGCTATTATTGATTCTGAGAGCGGTATGGTTCGAATTTTCTAGAAATTCCTATAACGGATGAAAAGAAAAAAAGAACAAACTATCTGTGTGTACGCGTCATTTTAAAAAGAGCATCTTCTTTGTTGCTGTTCTGTGAACTTTTATTTGAGTGTTTTTGTTTTGGCATGTGTAAAAAAAATGTGTTGTCATGGACTGCTGAAGTTATTAACTGCGTGGATTGTCTGTTAGCGTTATATCTTTGACAGTCAATCAATTTTCTTAACGTGAAGATGAATTAAATTATATTTTGTAAATTTAATTAAAAATAACTTCGTAATATTTACTGTTTCGTTTCTAATCTCCAGTTATTTAAGTTAGTTTTCATCACAACTTTTACAGTTAACAGAGTCGTAGAAAACTCACTTATAAAGTACGGATAGCTAGAGATGTAATAAAAAGCTCGAACTGTGTTTTTTGTGATGCACATATTTGGTTTAAAATAATTTCAAATCATTAGAATAATTATTAAATAGGTTATATTTTGTGAAAACAATAAATTTAGAGATAGAAAATTTCAATAGATAAGTTTAAAGGGAATGTCAACAAGATTGCTCTTCTGAAAAATTATTTGTTTGGTCTGAAACAACTCCAAATATCGCATTTTGTTGAAGTTGACATTTTTGTTGGAAAAGGGATATTTACATGTCACGAAGAAATAATCAACTATAATATTTATTGATTGCTGAATATTTTATAAAACACTTGACTTATGGAATATTTCTTTACCTGATGATCTATAAACAAAAATACTAGGCAGTTGATATTGTGTTGTTTTCAATGCTTTGTTGATCATTTAAAAACTCTAAATTTGGCTGTCGATATTATAATACTATATACAAAATTTATTTTTCTGTGAAATAGTTAAGAAAAGAAGATATTACTTTCGTAATGATTTAAAAAAAAAAATGTTACTCATCCGCAGTTTTTTCCCTCCCAGATTGTTTAGTTTTGTTGTTCAAATATAAAAACTAAAAAGGATATGATTTTATTTATTCTGTCAAGTTACATAAGGAATGGTGTTTTTTTTTAGTTACCATATTTGTTTTACCGCTTTATAAGTTTTTCTTCTTCTTTCTATTTAGATATCATTCTAATTTTTTTTCAGGATTTTGAATTTTAAAAAATTTTTCAAAGAAAAACAAAAAAACTGAACAGGCTTTGCTCAGTTGCGACTTTAAAAATCTGTCTGTACTTTTTGTTGAAAATACACTTATAGACTCTTCTCATAAATTGCAAATAACATCATGCAGCCATTTATTTTATGACTGAAGCAAAAGCATCTTTGTTCGTAAGTGAATCGCGTTCCTTGATTATTGACGCTGACCATATTTTCGTAGGTAGGGTTTTTCCTTCCTAGGAACTCTCAAGAATTTAAAATCATTTTGTGAAATTAATTTTATTCGGTTTGTCTACGTCATAAAATATAAAAAATTTTTTTCAAATGCTGTCATCGAGGAAGACTAATTGAAGAATGATTTTTATTTATTTTATCAATTTATATGAAGATTGATAATAATAAAAAAAATGAATTGGGCGTAAATTTAAACACGCAATATGTCAAAACTGCAGATATAAAATATCCTAAGTTCATTTTTCTTTCTCATTGTAGTTTTTATTTGTGCTAAACCCTAAAGAAATTAATAGATTTTTTAGAGTTTTTTTTTTTTAAGTATATTATCATTAGAGATACCTGGTATGGTTTGAAGACTTAAAACTTTAGACATTGAAATCATGACAAGGGTTGTTTTTTTTTACTTTGAAAAAATATTATACAATAAAAAGGGAAGTAGCTGCTGAAAATTTAATTTTTAGTCGTTTCATCTGAACAACTGGGACTTTTTTGTTTTGCGTTAATCATAAATTAAAATTCGATTTTATCTGTTGAGTAAAAGCATGCTGCTCTTACTCAACAGAAACATCGATCATTAAAATCAATTTACTACTTCGTTTTTATTTTTTTTTTAAGAACACTATCTGGGGATGTCCAGTAACACCCACCTGCTAAAACCCCGTTCCTCCCCCCTCAGCTAATTAACGGATTTAGATAAAATTTTCGGTATTTAAAGCAACAAAAGTTCAGGTTTCTTTTAAAAGACTTTTTTTCCCCTGAAATTGTATTGTTGTCATATCCACTCTCCACGCATTTTGTTAATTTGACTCTATTAATGAAGGTGCATGTGAATAATTTAAAATTTTAAAAGATTATTCCATGGAGAATTAGATTTCATTTACATGTTTTATGACGGTTTGTTTATTTGTTCGTACCCTATTTTTCAAATTCAAAAGACGCTAAAATACGGTACAACCTTGCTCTTTTTAGTTTTTTAAATTCATTTTTGTAGCTCAATCTTCAAATAATGCGGTTGATGAGGGAAAACAATTTAGGTTAAAGGTTTTTTGTTGTTGAGTTTTTTAGAGGTTTAAAATTGATATCGTAGATTAAACTCTTCTACTCAATGCATGTGACTGGTATTTTTTAATTATTGTAAAATTACTGAATGAATAAATTGACTGATTAGATAAAAAGTATTTTATCTGAATAATACTTTTTTAGTCTTTGTTGTTTTGTTTTTTTTTTGTTTTTTGTTGTTTTTTTAGGGTGGTTTTTCATAGGACGATATTTTTTCTACGGAAACTCACAAGAGAACCAATATAAAAAGCGTCACTAAATGGAGTTAAACCTTTTCCGAGAATTTATCAACCCAAAAACAAAAAACATGGATTATTACAATTTTCATTATTCATACTTTAGAAGAAAAGCACGCTTCAATTATCATAACATTGCCGTTAAAAAGTGAGTGTTTTTCTCCATGCCTAATATAAAGTCTGAAGAGAGAAAAACAAAACAAAAAATTTGTTGGGTAATTTTATCTCCTTTTCATTAAGAAAATCTGGTATTTAAACCATATTTCAATCAATTAGGACAGGAAACAAGTTGATTATCAGATTTGAAACTGGGAAAAGTGGCACTAATGCAAAGACTTTTTTTTTATTACTAACTTAAGGGAAAAAAACACCCAGGAAAAATTTCCTGTTACATCATTGTAAAAGTACTAGACAGATTGCAAATCATTTGAATTGTTTTAAATTAACTTCTGCTTGAGCCCAAGCAAACAAACAAATATATTACAATATTTGTTGACATTGATTCTGTTATTTATTTTTTTTTTTTCCTTTATGACCTGAAAAAACATGTCATCTAAGTTATTACAACTGAAATTAACCACTTAATTTACGCTTGAACCATCATCTACGTATCATATATATATTTCTTCCGAACAATCTTGAACTTTTAGGAAACTTTTTTTCACAAATGATGGCTTTATGTGTGATTTAGAAAAGGTTTGATTGGTTTCACAAAAAAGAGAAAATCATTTTACAACATTTACTCTTAGTCACATTCATTGTTAGCTGATTGTCATTTTGATTTGGTTTTCAATGTTCTTTGCATGTAATTGTTAGCTTGACATCTTTCTTGTATCTGTATTTTATTTTTTAATATTCTAATGAGTAAATTTGCAAATTTTAGAGATAACTTTTACCATTAGATATCCTTCTTGACAAAAAAGAAATCTAATATTTATTTAGGATCTGTAATTTTTTTGCTCTAGTGTAAAAAAGACAGAAAATAGATTCTTTATTTTCTCACAAAATGTGATACACTTCTGTACAAGTTTTACTAATGTGTACAAGAATGTAAATAGGTATAAAATTAAAATAAAAGATACTAGTGTTGGATATTGACTTGAAGACCCTTTTAACATCTGTCAATGCAGTGACAGAAATTGGACTGTGGTTGAATAAAAATAACAAGAAATGCACCTGGTACCTAAAGTAAACAGGATGCAGGTGTTCTTGGTGGAAAATTGCGCGGGTGGCATGCTAGAAGGAAGCATGGTCACATGCATTGCATAGGCAACAGGCTCGAGGTGTGACCATGAGAATTTGTGTGGGTGGCATGTGCTAGTAAGAGGCATGTCCACATGCAATATATAAGCTGCAGGCTGGGGGAGGTATGACCATGAGAATTTGAAGAATAACAGGTTCACTGAAGATTTGTACCTCTGCCCCTGTGTGTGCAGTTCAGCCGTCTTCGACCCTCTGTACTCTACTCATCTATTCATTTTTGGTAATAAAAGGAAAAAAAGAAGCAGATTATATTTTTATACATCAGTGTTGTCTTTCTCTACTATACAACATTAGTATTCAAGTGGATTGTTGTCCCGTGCATTTCATATTCTTAATGACTATGAAATGGAAACTGAGTATTTTGGTATATATTACAAATGTAGCCATTATAATCAGCAGTGAATTCACTGTGTTGTTTTTTTTGTTTTATAACCTGGTTTGTTTGTGGGAGTGCTTACTTATGTAGCATGTTTTAGTCAGGAATAGCTTGGCAGAGCCCATTCCTATCCAGGTCTGGTTTGAATTTAGTTTTCCTTCTAGATGGGTTGCCATACCAAAGTTAAAGTGCATAGTCTACCTTTCTATTTACCCATAGCTAGATGGAGAATAACTGGATTCATACCTTTCCCAGGAGTATAAACATCATGTGAAATGTAAATCGACTTGTCCAGGTTTTGAACTTGGATTGCCAAGTTCATTTCCTATGATGATAACCATTATGCCATGAGCGCCTCCAATGTAACTTCTACTGTATCATAAATTTTACTGTCTTATTCTGAGGGTTGCATCTTTTATGAGATGCCCTGTATTTGATTTTATTTTTGATTTTGCTATTTGAATATGTTTTTTCTTGCACATACTTATTATTGTAAGTCGAGATATTTTAATATTTTTAAATAGATATTCTCTTCTTGGGTGCCACATGTGGTGTAATGGTTAGCAAACTTGCTTGACAGAACATTACTAGTGAGTCTGATTTTCATTGGTTGCCCTATACATCTGGCCTTGTGTCAAATTAAGCTAAGCTGAGTAAATAACTATTATTTCCTATAGTTGTTTCTATTCAAAAAGTTTCACTTGGTATCTTTTTTTTTTTTTTTTTTGTAATCTTTTATTGACTGCTTTTGAAGCAATTTTATCATTTTTACATTTGTTATATCTTCAGAATGATTAAGAATAGAGGCTGTTTGCTGCACATGTCATATTTTGTTGACTGGAAGGTAACAAAGATGCAACTCTAACCTGAATCTACTAAATGCTCTCTGTCATTATGACTGTCCAGTCCTGCTCATCCAAATTGTGGCCAGGGTTCCTCTTCTTGTGGACAGTCTGGCTAATGTTGTGGATCTTTTACTCAAAGATTATGATCTCATAGGCAAGACAGTTCATAACATCCAGGGTCTATTTAAAGGTTATATTGGTATAGTAAAGGATCAACCACTTGTATAGAGCTTCATTCTTCTTGTAAGATTATCTCTGTGGATAAGACATGTTTGACTAATGTTTTTCATAGAAACGTTGGATCTGGTAGTTCATATGCCCAAATGACTCTCTACAGTCACCAGACCATAATGTACTCATCATGGACACCATTCTATTGTTCTGAAGATAGATGCACACCTCATTATGGTGGGTATTTGTAGCATCTTGACTCTACATTTCTGTCATTAATTGATCTTTATCAGTTGATTGACTCTATGTAGGTTTTGTGCAAGAAAAAATTAATTCAGTTTTTTTTTTGTTTTGTTTTAGTAAAACTGATTTGATATTAGAAATGATTGAAAACTATTAAGATACAAAAAAAAAAGAAAAGAAATTCATGTTTAAGGTAAAACAATTTCAGAAGACATTTTCATGTAATGTCTTAAAATTGTTTTGTTTTTACAATGTTATATAAGTACATAATGACCACCAAATCTGGTTTCATTGTGTAATGGCATATCAACCTTCACAGGTTTTTTAATGCCAAAGCTATCTTTATAAAAAACAGTACTGGTACTATTTAACCCATAGCTGAAAGGGATAAGGAGGTTCATGCCTTTCTCTAGGGTATTAGTATGAAAGTGAACATCATAGTTCAACTGCAGTCTGAACTTACTATGATTTCATAGTCCAGCACATTAACCACTATGATATGGAGACTCCACTTCTGACTACCAGGTGATTTAGTTTGATGCCAAGGTTGTGTCACAGAATAGAAATCACTTCAATGCTAGAAAAGTGCGAAGGGACCAAATAGATTTGGTATTAATAAGTGTATCCGACAAAATGGTTTCAATTTTTTTGTTTGCTTTTAGTCTCGATTAAATTTGTATCAGTATCTATTGAGAAAGACATGAACCCAAAACATCTCTGTGCATGACTCAACTAAACAATCATTTTAATCTTGCTCAAGTTGATGCTCTACTTGTTCTATAAACTGTAATCCAGTTTTCAAAAGGATTTGATTTGTAAAAGGCATCACAACTATACTCAGAAATCACTGACATGTTTTTGTGCTATACCATTTTAAATACTTAATTTTTCATGCTTAACGGGCACATCCAGGGCTCATTTGGCATTAGTGCTGAGTGGGTGATATTTAGTTAATCATTTGGTCCCAGAGGGCCTTTCCCTGAGGTAATACCTGCTTAACTGGACTGAGCTTATTGCTTGGCACCCCTTAAAGGGTAACAAGCTGAGGGTAACAAGCAATTTTGGCATGGGTCTTGATTTATGCATGCCTCCCCCACCATAAAATGATTTCATGTTAAATTTGACTTGATGGAAAGTCAGATAAACCCATACTTTATGCCATTCTGTCTCTGACTTTTGGTGAGAATATGTATAGAAATATAAACATCTTAATTTTATATTTATATAAGACAAGAAGATGACAACCTTTTTTGCTAGAGTTATTCATGAAATTTTTAAAGAAAGGATGAAAATATAAGATTAACCAACCCATCCACCATTGGTAGGATGTGACTAAAGGTCAATTTTTAAGCAGAATACATCTGTAAATTGAATTTCTGGTCATGGTAATTCAATTTACAATATAATTCTTCTACTTGAAAATAAAAAGAAAATGTACAGCATACATCTTATTTGAATTCTAGAATTTTTCTTTTACACTGGTTGCCTTACCAAGGCTAAAGAACCTAGTCTGTCCAACTATTTACCTATAACTGGTTTGGGAAACATTGACTCATGCCTTTACCAAGGGCATTAAAATGAAGTGAAATATACACAGCTTTGTCTATGATCTGTTGGTTCTCTTTCCTACGATGATAACCATAATAAGCGCACCTCCAAAAATGATGAAAGTAATCTGAAAAATATGTATTTGTAGGGAATTGATATTTAATTTATAAACAAGAAATGTGTTTGATTTTCTTATATTTTATATCTTATTTAACAATCCTATGTTAAAGTTCTTATAAAGATATTCCCCTTTTTTTTAATCAACTGAGAGGTCTTGAGGAAACTCTTGGAAGCTCCCATATATTTTTGAAGCTTACATAGTGCTCCAGAATATACAGGTTTTGATGTTCCTAGCTCTTAGGAATGTTTCCAAGTGCTGATAGCTAGGTTCTTTAACTTTTGTCATATTTAACAACTGATGGTCATCCAATTCTGGGCTTTATTTCATGCAGCTAGTCACCATCCTTAAAATGTTAAAACCTGCCTTGGGCAGTGCAGTCAGATTATATTTCATTTCCTTCCACTAATTCTGCAAGTTGTTTCATTAACATTGAAGTTCAGTTTAAAATAATGCCTCAAAATTACTAGAATCTTAATACTTGTATCTACCATTATAATATCTGAAACAAAATCTTAGCTGAATAGTATTATATGATGTTAATGTCATTGATGATGATAATAATATGGTGGAGTTATAGATGGCTTTTGATGCATATATGATATAATCTTTTTAGTAAAGGTCTGTAAAAAAACAAAAATATTTTTAGTACACTCTAATATTAACAAAATCAACCATGATTATTGTTTATTAATCTAATTTTGATTACCTACAAGCAGTTTTTTCAAGTTTACTTTTGTCCTTTATAATTCTTGCTAAGTATTCATTGTTAAGGATTTTTGAACTTCCTGATCTTCTCTTTAAACATAAAACAAAGTGACCTCAGCCTGTTGTGGATGATTGTTTCAGTGGTGTAACTTAACTAAATTTTTTTGTGTTGAAGTTTAATTTTGATAGTTTTTTGAGCAAGTGGGTAGTGATTTCACTTGCATTGTGCAATATATACTCACACACACACATACTAGCATACTACCTGCCAAAAATGATGGGATTATTTACCTATGAATTGGGACCTCTGTTACCAATCAGTATAGTATTTGTACCCTGTGTAAAAAATGTTGACACACATGCATATATACATTGTGTTTTATATATCTAGATATTAAGTACAAAATTATATCTAGTGTACATTGTAAAGGGTTAAAAAATTCTTAACTATTTGCCCTGTAAAGAAGAGAGAAATGTAGACTCAAACAGAGAAAATTTTTTGTTAATTTGAAATAAAACAACAAAAGAAAATTATCTGCTAAAAAGTCTACACCAGTCATGTAACTTTCCTTGACATGTGACACTGCCAGCAGTAAATTTCTCATGGGACGGAAAATGTTACAGCTTTGGGTTATATATTCTTCCCTGATGTCAAAAAATTTAAGATTAAGTGCAGAATCAAGTTTGGCCTTAGGTATAGTACAGCAGAGCTTATTTTTATTTCACCAACATCCGATTTTTTAAATCAAATTTTAAATACTTTTCTTATGATAAAAACAGAAACTTCTTTTTATTTTTTTTGTCTTGAATATTTTTTAATCCATTAACATTGTTCAAATTTAATGGACTTTTAAAATATTCCTGATTTAAACAAAATTATTAATCTTGAATATATCATAAAAGGAAAAGAAAAGTTACTACAAGAGGACACACACACACACACACACATATATATATATATATATATATATATATATATAGACACACACACACACAATGCAGTTATTGAAAACTCTGAAGTCTTCTATGTTAGGACTAAATAAGAGAAAATTCTCTGCTATGGTAATAGTCAGTATTCAGCACATGTTCTTGGGAATGTCTGACTCAACTTGTTCACCTCAATATTTACTGAATCCTGAACCTGGAATAGATGGATTGTACCATGTGATCAAGATATCTAAAGCCAAAAACCAAGAGATCACCCCAACCTGAGAAAGGTTAGAATAAATAGGATGTTGTGGCTTATACGACTACATATGTAGATCGATTTAGTTTTGAATAAATTGTGGTTATTTAATGTTTATATACATATATATAAATCACATTTCTAAAGCCAATTTGCAGACCTTTTCACCACAAATATGTTGGAAATATCTTCTATAGCTTATAAATAGCTATTATCAGACTTAACCATCCAAAACCAAAGCAATTTTTCCAAAAATTATCTTTTTTGTTGACAGACTTCCATTATTCTCAATCTATATGGCTCTTATTGATTATTCTTATTGGAGTCTAATGTTTATAAACAACAGATTCTCTTCCATCCACCTTTTCCTTTTATTCTCTATTTTCTATTCTATTTTCGTGGATCTTTCTCTTTATTTCTCTTTTATTCCTTTACCCTTTTTCTCCCTCTCTTTCCATTTTTCTCTCTCTCTTTCTCCTTTTTATTCCAATTCTACATTGGTTTTCAATCTTTTTTCTTGGCAGGGTTAGGGTTAGGGTTTCCATCTCTCATTTTATCTCTACTCTCTGTCTCCTCTCTTTTCCTCTCCTTACTTTTTTTTCCTTCTAATTTCCCTCCCTCTCTCTTTCTCACCATCTTTCTTTTTTCTTTTTATCTATTACTTCCATGTTTTTTGTATCTTTACTTATCCTTTCTTTTTCTTATTTCTGTCTATTGCTTCTCTATTTTCCACCACTCTTCACATTCATTTCATACTTCCTTTCTTCTATCCAATTCTACTCTACTGTCTTTGCTTTCATTTTTTTTTTTCTTTTACTATGTGCATGACTGACTTAGTGGAAGTAAACTAGATACCTCTGTGCAATCATCTTGTGCCAATGAATGAACTGCAACTTACCTGCTGGTGGCAACCACAGCAGCAGTAACTTATCTCTACCTCAAGGTCTCCCTAATACCCCACCCAATTTCTACACAATAAATCATACCCACTCCTTTAACAGAGGCAATCCGACATTACCCTTACCATACACCCCCATCTGCTGTTAATTCCTGCTCTCTACTACATACCCAACTCCACACAAATACATATATATATATATATATATATATATATATATATATATATATATATATATATATATATGTCATGGGTGAACTCTTATGCATCTATATATATTAAAGAATAGGAAAGACTACATACATATTCTTGTAAATGCACTCATACATACTGATTTCTGTGATAGAAATACTTTCATGTATCCGTAAATCAATATCAACTTTTACCACAACTTTATACATACACTTATTTCTATAACAAGAACATCATTTACTCTCACACTTATGCGTGTACATTATGTACTAACTTCCATGGTAAAACTACCGCTTACAAAACATTTCATGCTTGCTTAGTATCTCAACTTTCAACTGCGCACATTTTTTTGTTTTCTTCCCATGTCTGCTCTTGAAGAGACGTCCACGTTCTTGACTACTACTCCTCCTCCTCTTCGAAGCTGTGGTTTCCAGCTCTTCTAAGATAATGAGGAAGATTCTACGGATTTTGAAAGTTCCTGCGAAATACTTCAGATTCAGTAAGTGAGCTTCTCCTCTGTGGTGTCAGTATTGCTTTTATCAACCGCAGTTTTAGAAAAATAATAAACGTTTTTGTCCTCATAGATTTGGGATTGAATTAGTTTTTCTCATAACTTTTCTACTTCTGCTATTTTGTAGATGTTTAATTACTCTTTCATTCAGAGACCTCAGATAATCTACTAACTATAAAAAGTAGTTCTGTAGTGCATATCCCTTATCTGTTGTATTTTAGTATATGCACTAACATATATTTACATAGTAAATATTATAGTATTGATTAACAGAAAAAGTAGGAGGATCTACTCCCAGATGTTTCCTTAATATACTGTGAAGTTATACTGAGGATTGAATTTAAAATTTTATACCTCCAATGCTATTTTCCTTAACAAAAAATCCACTCTTTTATATTGCAAAAGTTATTTTTTTGTGATAGTCTTTCTCAACTTTTCATTGAAAAAAAAGATAAACTGCCTCAAACTATTAATGATATTTTGAGACATTTTTAAAGCAATTTCAATCATTTTTCTATTGGTCAAATTTTGAAGACCTAATTTTCAGGCAAAAAATTGGCATAATGAGTAATGATTTTGTCAGGTTGAAATTTAAACATAATAGGAGAACTAGGAGCAATATTTGGCTTCAAAAATTAATTTCATAAATGAATGATTGTGTGATCTTAAACTAAGGACCATTCTATATACAAGTATATATGGTAATAAGAATTTAAAATGAATGAAAAAACAAGAAATTAAGAAAAAGAAAAAGGAAAGTATTAAAAATCTATACACAAGACTGAATTTTACACAAGCATATACAGTAGTTTTTGATAAATATTAATATTTTTTCTTTGAAATCATTATAAGAAGTGCAACATTTCTTTCTTATTTGGTGACTGAGTAACCAGTTTTCAGTTTTTCATATTAATATTTAATGGTTTCATTTTTTTTTTTCATTTTAATGTTAAAATCAATAGAAGTCTGTAGTGGATGGCATCATTCTTTAAATTAAATTTTATTGAATGAAAAAAATTAACTTTCACTTGAAAAAACATTCCTCATTTTTATCTTATACACTAAAATTTAATTTTTAGCAGTTGTACACATATTTTCAACTCCAGATGCAAAATATATAGGGTGTCTATTAAAGAAATAGTTTTAAGAATTTAATCAAAAAACTATTTAAGTCATTGACTCATGATATAATTTTGTAGAGATATACTTGAAGTTTATTATTGCAACTTACAGTCAACATTGCTAAAAATTAGAGGCTTCATAAATTCATATTCATCTTCACAATATTCCAGCATTTCTATATAGAAATCATGATGTGTGGGTTCTAAGGAATCGTTTTCAACCATTTCTACAAAATCTTAAAAACAATTTGGTATAGAATGTGTAATTCTTGACTTGCCTTCTTGTGAATATTTGTAAGCTATGCTGGTGACTTGCATGAACATGTTTCAATTATTTTTTGGATACTGATAGCCTACCAGGACTTTTATCTATATACAAACAACCTGTTGTTTCAAATTTCTTGTACCAATTGTAGATAGATTTTCTAAAATGTGTTCTAAAATCCCATTGCGCAATAGTAACAGTTAATTTTGCCTAATTCAAGCATACCATATGCCTTCTCAACATCTATAGTAGTTTTTGGCACCCTTACTCTCTTTGGAAAGAATGGTGCTGCTGAAAGCCTTAATAATAAACTTAAAGTGTTTCTTTACAAAAATATTCTTTTGTGGATAGAATGTATTTACTGAAAAGGCTTTCTGCTATCAACCCTTTTCTTTGCATGTCTAAATTTAAAATAATTTTATTAAATATTAAGCACTATGATTATTTTTGTTTTTGAACCAAAGTGGAAAGAATAAAAATGCAAAATAAATTGAAAAATAAATATATTCTTGCTATCTTATATCATGTCAAAATTAAAAAAAGGTATTATATAAAAAAAAACTACTAACTGCATTACATGTAAATGATATTAGAGTACTTTTTGCTGCTTTTTTATTACCTTTCTTTCCATATTTTACCTTGTATGTGTTTAATGTTTACTTGTAATAATCTTCAAAATCACTTCTAGTTGGACATTCATTGAAGTGATATAATCATTAAATGAAAGACAAACTAAAACTATAAAGGATGACGTTTTTCAAAACAAACATAAAAATTGATTTTTTATTACAATAAAAAAAATTTTTAAATGTAATTTTAAAGAGGAAAAAAGGAATAATTTAGAACAAAATAAAATGGAATATTAAATCAATGCAAATTGGCAAATTTAAGACTATATCAATTTCAGTATCAGTTTAATTCATTCCAGTTGATATGTGCATTTAACTATTTGGTTAGCAGAAGGTTAACCTTCAGTCACCATACAGAAAAATACAATAGGCACTTCTAATAGTGTAACATCAAAAATTGCATAAAAAATCATCTGTTATGCTTATTCAAATAAACACAATATATAGTTTGGTTTATTATGTTTTGTGGGTATTTTTTATACACAGTAACCTATGTAAAGATCTACTAGCATTCTAGTTTGTTATAATTTATTGAGTGATTATTGATTGATACTGAGAACATAAACAAAATTTATACAGAGTAAATGCTGAAAAAAATCATGAACTGTATTCTACATATTCATCCTGCATTTCAACACCCTTGGCTCATCATTTCTTAAGTTTCTTTAATCTTTGTATAACAAAAAGCAGGGGGAAGAAAAAGTTATTCCTTCCTTGGATCAGAACTTTTCAGTACCCTCCCCCCCCCTTGTATAAAACTATTTTTGCTACAAAAATAGATTTCTTGCTGAAAAGTTCCTGGCCTAAGAAAGGAATGAATGTTTTTTTGTTATTGTTTTGTTTATGTGAGAGAGAAAACATTGGGTTGAACTAAACTTAACACAAGGCCAGATTCGTTGAGCTTCCAGTGAAGTAAGATTATCATACTAATCATGATCCTATAGTAGGCACTCTGAATATAAAAACGTAATTTCAGTACAATAATCATTGTTTCAATTTAATCCTATCTAAAATAAACCAATCTAGCTGACAAGCTTATTAACCCATTTCAACCACAAATACATCATTTTGCAACTGTATTCTTATTACTTTACTACTTTTATAGAAGCAGGCTTTGTATAATAGTTACCATTGTAGCGAATGAAATTGATGAACAGCGTTCAAATCCTGGACAAAGCTGTTTGCATTTCATTTTGTAATAATGCCTTTGGGAAAGGCATAAATCCATATGTTCTCCCCACTTAGCTATGGGTAAATAGTAGGTTCTTTAGCCTTGGCAAAACAACCAGTCTAGAAGGAAAACTGAATTCAAACCAGCTTTACTTTGCTTAAAAAGTGACCTTGTGGCTGAGGGGTTAGGTAAATGCATACTATAATTTTTTTTCCCCATTTTCCAATCCTGTCTTTACTTAGAGAATTGAAGACTGTTACTGGCTCCAAGTAAAACTCAGTATTTCTTGCAGGAATTAGTTTGATCACTCTTAGGAAATCTTTTCTCTGATTGATTAGTGTGGGTATTGTTGATAGTTATAAGAGAACTTGTCTACAACAAATTTGAGTCCCAGAAAAAGTTATCCACATTTTCAGCTAGTTGATATCTAACTGACCCAAGGAGAAACCTTGCAGTACATTTGTCTATGAATTTTATGCTTTTTATGATGCATTGTGTATTTTAGCACTTTTAGATATCACATATATAGTTGCATAAAAAATACAATCCTAAATATAAAATAGCAAAATTTATGCACATTTAGATCTTATGCTACAGTATTTATCTCATAGTAACACTGTACTCAGAGAAAAACAATATTTAGCAATTGATATGATTGATATAATGTGCTACCCTTATTTGAGCATTTATTCCTTTATGTTGTGTCATCTGTGAAATTTTCCAATGTATGAAAAACAAATTTAATGTGAAAATTCTAGTCTTCATTTCCCAACAAGTTCCAATTTATAAATTTTGTGAGGCTGGAAGTGTACAGATTTGAAAACTAGTTTTATTAATTGATGAACTTCTCAATGTTTCTGAACATTTAAATCATTCACCCCAGAAAACTCATAGAGTATCTTCACTGATTGGGCCATCTGCAATCGCTTTTATCAGGGTTACGAAGAAGCTAAAATAGTTTAGTTTTTAAAAGAGTTGTTTGATTTTTTTAAACACCTTGTACAAGGTTTGTTCAAAAAGTATCAAGTCTGAAGCTGTATTTACCAAGACATGAGAAATACATTGATACAATTTCACACCATATCAAAAGAGGACTTTCAGAGGTGGTTCAACCAATGAAAAACTCAATGTAGTAAGTATTAAATTTATTTTCAAAAGAAAAATGTTTAATTCATTATTCATTTTTGTCTTGATACATTTTGAATGCATCTTCTATTAACAAAATTTGCTTTGTACTATATTTATTGAATAAAAACTAACTTGCATTAACATCTGAAATCAAAGGAATTCCATCTCTAAGAACCTTATTTGACTTTTTATACAAAATACTTTATCAGAAGTTCATTAAAATTAAGAATGACTTGAATTTTTTTTACTTTGAAAGCATTATATCTGGCTTATTTTCACTTTAAAATAGTAGTAGTATTTATTGAATACAATAAATTAACACCTATGTACTATGTTTATCAAATAAATTTTTTGTGTATTATTTTGGTTATTATTTTTCGGACTGTTGTCCTCATCTTTATTGTGGTAAGTTGAAACAAACATTTTGGCTGCTGTATCCTCCAGCTTTCCTCAGGTATCCCTAGTTTATCTGAGCATAGAAATGATCCAACCTGGGAAATCATTATTAAAGTTTGATTGTTGATCAAACAAGGCATCCAAGAACCAACAACAGTCAAACTTATTATGGTCTCATGCTGGAGATATGAAAAGTGAGAAAGAGCATTAAAATGCTGAGCTATTTTTCATTGCAATATTTTTATGCTTCTCTTACTCCTATTATTTAATAATTTAAGGAACCTCGGATGTATATAATGTCATACTTTCTCTCAAGAAGCAGTCACCATTATAAAATGTTACTTGGCTATCATATATTCATTAAAAATTCTTATTTCATGTTTTGTCATTTAATAAAGCCAGCACAGTCGACTGGGACTGTAGAATGTCAATTGCATCTCTGCAGAGGTATAAGGCTCCCCTAACAAGTCTCATGAATGTGACTCTAAACTGCTTCTGATGGTGAGGCTTCAGTCCTGGAGCTTTAGGGAATATGGAATACCCCTTTTTGCCATTACTCCCAGGCCCACTCTGACCCAGAGTGGTAGTACTTGTTAGGGTCCAATCTATTGGTCTGATAGAACTATTTAACTATTTACTATACTTGAAACCATTTAACTGTGCAAACAAATAACTGTTAAATTGAATGAGTATTACATAGCAATACTTGAAACCATTGTTAGTTTTCTAACTTTGTTCTCACTAAAATCATTTTATTATGTACTTGACACTTTGTTAATACCAAACAAAGATAAGAAAACAAAAGTGTCTTGATTGGTTATTTGAAAATTTATGAATATTCTTTTAAAAAATTTTGAAATTTCTTTTCATACTATTTGAATATTCAAATAATGGCCTGAAAATTAGTTTGAGATCAAGTGGGAAGAAATTTGTGATGAGCTGCGTGGATCAATAACTTGATCACATGTACTTAATAATTGTGTATATTGATCATAGTTATTAACATGAGTTAGTGTTTCAATGTCAATGCAAATGAGATTATGTTTGGGCTTGGATGTGAATCAAAACATTCTAGTTTTTTTTAGAATATTTACTTTGTTTCTTTTCAATAACTTAGGTTAAAAGTCAAATTATTTTTGCAATTATAGTTTTTTTGTCTTGTCTTAGAAAATCAACACACTTAAAAAAAGAACTCATTAATGTATATATTTATATTTGGAGATGCTCATGGTGTAACATAACAAATGGACACGGTGACTTGAGTTCAAATTCTGGACAAGTCAGTTTGCTTTTCTCATAACGCTAATACACTTGGGAAAGGTATGCATCCAACTATTCTCTCTTTAGCTATGGGTAAATAGTAAAGCAAACTGGGCTCTTTATGGCAACCAGTCTAGAAAGAAAACCCAGAATTCAAACCTGTTAAACTCTACTTAGAATTGACCTTATGTCATATTCTGTGTGAAAGGGTTGGTAAATAAACATATATTTACATTTTGATATTGTTTTTGTTTATAATTTATGGTAAGCTTAAACTAAAATCTCCTTTTATAATGAATGGGACTTTAACAAAGATTAATGTTAGTTTTGATTAATTAGAAAACATTAGTATTTGAGTGAACATTGACATTATCAACCTAGATATAGGTTAATATGTAACGTAATGGCCAAGGGATTTCGGGTCATGCCTTTGAGTTTAGTTAGGCTGAGAACCTTTCGGTTCAGCACATGGGTTAGTTAGGTGCAACATTGAGGCAGGTGTTAACACGGGGGCGCGCAGGCGGATGGAGGTGTCGCTCATATGTCACAATACTCCGAGACAAAACAGGTGATTGAGTGCGAGTGACGTCACGCACCGGAAGCGTGCAGAGGTTTGTGGAGAATTGAAAGAAAGTTAGGGAGTTGAGTACTAGACACCAAACGAGGAGGTTCGACTTTTGGAGCTCGCAGATGCGAGGCGAACTTGTGCCCTATGGGAGCCGCACGAGATGGGGGCCAAATGAATAAGACAGCATAGAAGATTGTGTCTCTCCTCCTTAGGTCGAAACCTTTAACTCAAAGTTAATAAAAAGGTTTCGTACCTGAACAAGAAGTCGTTACGTGTTTTCGAATTTCGAGATTCCTATGTTCTTTATGTGTTCTATCGTTATGAACATTATATGTCTATTTCGCACATGGCCATATTCGTGTATATGGCTATGTAACATATATTAGTTAACTTAATAATGAATGTTGTTTTTAGTATCTGCAATTAAATATGGGAGAATCTCAAAAAGCAGTATACATTCTGAAAAATCAAATTACTTTAGTTATTCATTTTTATTTCTGTTTTATATACAACTTTTTATAACTTGCTGATGTGAAAGGTTGTGTGGGAAATTGTTGTTAATGAGAGGCTGGAATGCATATGTTTACCTTTGCTTATCTATTTTTATATTGCAGGTGTGTGAATGTAATATTTAATTATAAGAGGGCTTACAGGTTTAGTTTTATAGCTAGTAGCAACTTATTACATTTTTAAAATAGAGAAATATCTATTATTATTGTACCAGGCTTGTCTGGAACATATCCGGTCATTTTGAATATCTTGAGAACCACTTGCATAGCCTTGATATCACTTGGCAACCAATCAGAGATAACTTCATTGCATATCTGGAAACAGACACACTTTAGTGGGGTTGCTCAGTCAATAATGAGATGCTATTGAATGAGTTTGTGCACTCTGTTACCAAGTAAGTTGCTTATTCATGTCATATACAGGTTTTTATGATAAAACATTGCATCACCCAAGTCTTTTAGCTCCCTTACAGATTCAGTTTCCTGCAACTTATGTTTTTACTTAAAGTTATTGAAATGCTATGGACAAAATTCAGGAGAATTTGACAAAGTACCTGAAAGGACCTTGTTGACTTTATTAAAAAGTGTAAGAAATGTTGGAGTAAGTGTGTGGGATTCCAAAGGGAGAATTTTGAAAGGTATTTAGGCATTATTGACCTAGGTAAGCTATTTTTTTTCACTAATATGAAATGACTGGATACTTCCCAAACTGACTTTGTATATGTTTTATTATCTGCCTCAATCTATAGTTTTACATAATGAGTATCAATGATTTTTTAAATACCTCTTTTATTTTTATGACTCTTTCTCCTTGTAAATGGTAGTAATATGTATTATTGACTCTTCATGTTATAATTCATCATATATCATTTTTTGTTCATCTCTCTCATATAACTTAAAGATAGCTTTAACTATAACCATAAAATTTTCTCTGATTGCTGATGGGACCCCAAAGCATGATTTTAGTATATTAGTTTTTGAAAATTTCAGATTTAAAATTTTTTGCATCGGGAATTTCATTTATAATGTATGATGTTAAACTGGTTAACTAGCTAAATCTTTTAAATTAGATATCTAGCTGAAAATTTCCTAACTAGAAAGTTGTGGCTTTTTTTCTGATTACTGTTAAGATTTTTAAAGAATGTTTAGATTTGTCACACTAGCAATGGCCATTAGGAAGCTATAATCATTAACCTCTTGACAACACTTAAATCTTCACAAAAAAGATAGTTTAGTGTTATGCTTCTTTATTGTGGTAATAAAAAATAGGACTGATCGATTTATTGTCAGTTTATGAATTAGAATACTTTGTAGGGTGGCTTTTCAGCTAGACATAGTAGTGCTTTAATCTTTGGTTTTTCAGCATAAAATCAATAAAACTGCTTATCTATTTTTACAGTTGGCTGTCTCTTTTTCTAATCTTTTCAGCTTTTTCTTTTAAACTGTATTTCTTCGTCTCTGTACTTACATGTACATAATTCTATTTATTTGTTTGCTTGCTTCTACTATTTTGGCTTCTATTTAATAACAGAATATTACATTTAGGTATGACACTAAACTATCTGATGGTGAGGCTCCAATTCTGGAGTTTGGGGAATGTGGAGTACCTCTTCCTTACCATTACTTTCAGGTCCATTGTGACCTAAGATGGTAGTACCTATGAATCAAGAATAACTGTTCATTTTTTTGCTAGGGGTTATTAGTATTATTAGTGATTTGAAACCATATAACTGTGTCCAAGTTGTTTGTATTAAATAAGAATACTTAATAGAATTATTGATGCTAAATAGCAAACTATTTAACTGTGTGCAAACAAATAAGCTCTAACTCACTTAAAAATAGTTACCTACAGATAATTCCCTTACAAATCATTGCATATATATATATATATTAATAAAAACAGGATTTGGTATTAAATAACCCACAAGGGTTGATATACCATAAAACACCAACCAACAACAAATTAAATTTAGTCACTAATCTTCCTTAATGTTGATTAAATATATTTTCTTATTTATTTCAGTTAATTTTAAGTATTTGAATTTTTTTCTTAAAATCTGAACCATCCAACCTAATCTCTACTATTTTTTTTCTATTCCTCATTATTTTATCCTCCAAAATTTTTCAACCATTTATATTATAATATAAATTAATTACTGTCAGTTTTACATTTTCATGATCATCTAACAATAATGAAAGTTTTTCTATTTAAACTTATTGTATGTTATCTCCTCACATCCTTCAGAAATAAAATCTATGTCATTCTAAAATAATGATAATAATAATGTCCTTTATAGTGTTTGCTTTAAGAAATCCTTATTTATATCTGAATGAGGGACTTACCATGGTGTAATTGTTAAAGTGCTGGACTGTGGCCTCAAAATAAGCAAGTTCAAAATCTAATTGTGCTATTATGTTCACTTTCAGACTAATACCCTTGAGTAAGGTATGAACCCCCTTATTCCCACTAGCTATGGGTTAAATAGTGTCACTGCTGTTCTTTTAAAAGAATAGCTTTGGCATTAAATAACCCACTAAGGTTCATATGACATTAAACAAAGAAACTAAACCTTATATCTGAAAGATTACTAAATCTGTTAATAAATAAATAAATGATATTCTATTATGCAATAAATAAACAAATGAATATTCATTTACTAGTAAAATTATATTTTTCTGATCCGCTGTGATGAGTCATAGCAGGTACTTGTTTTCACACCTGCATTTGGAATTTTGTTCAACTGGCAATTTTTGTCTGGAAAATTTATATGTAGTTTCTCTTCTAAGCACAATAATCTGCAACTTATTGAGTCAGCTCCACATGTGTACATCTTGATCAGTTTTCATTTAGATATGAGTTATTAGAAGTTCTTACCTTTTTGTTCCCATATGTGGCTTGTCTGTAGTACTCTTGGGATAACTTTTTAAATCACCCTGCCAATGAGGCTTAGAATATGCTGACTGTATTTTTTACAGAAGGTGTCCTGTATAAGACACTAAACTGCATCAGATAATGAGGTTCTACTTATAGATATCTGGAGAGTGTAGAGTACCCCTTAATTACCACTTTGATCCAGAGGTTACTGTTAGAGTCCCATCTATGGTACAAATAGATTTGTTTAAAAATTATTTGTACTTATATCTGATCAGATCATATGCAATCCCTCCTCCTCCTCCCACCAAAAAAAAAACTTTCAACCAAGTATACAAAAAATGTAAATATGAACATACAATAAATGCAATTCCCTAACTTTTTGTCATCAAATAACCCTAGACATGCTGTTAGAATCAATCCTACTTTGAAAAACTTTTATGGTTGTAGGAATGCTGTTTCCAAGATATTTCTGTGGTTACAATATATTTGGTTCACTTTCATTTTTGATAGTAGTTTGGTAAACAACATTCTTTGCTAAACATGTCATCTAAAAACATCCTTCTTTGTATTTAGAGTTGGAGAAGCAGGAAAGGTTACTTGTAACACAGTAAAACTTTTTAACTGTTTTTTTTCTTGTTTGTTTTTATTTTAATTAATTAGAGCATGTTTTCTATTCAGCAGTAACTGATTTTTAAAGAATGTCTGTTGAATGGTTTGTCTAAAAATTCTTCCCATTTTAATGTTATTAAAAGGAGGGTGAAACTGGATGATATCTTTTGTTCTTGTTTTATTATCAATAAGAGGGGTGTTTTTCTCTGCTTCATATATAGATATTAATTCATCAGGACAGCTGTTGTCCTTTAGTGCCTGTCAGCTGGGGCTGTAGAATACACCAACTGCATCTCTGTAGAGGGGGTAAGACCTGTCCTCCCAATGAGTATCCTGGATATGATCTTAAACCATCTGATGGTGAGGTTTCAGCCTTGGAAATTTGGGAAATGTGTAGTACATACACATGTATGTATGTATGTATGTATGTATGTATAATATACAATACCATGCAAAATCTTTGTCCATTTTAAAATAGTGTAAATTTCTAATAATTACCAACTTATAAGTGAATGTTTTGCATCCCCCCTTTTTTTTTTTTTTTTAACAAATGAAACATGGGCCCTGTTGGAGTCATTTCCATATGTAGTCATTATATTTTGTAGTTGAAGTTCTGAATGAGAGAGAAGATACACATGCAACATTGCAGTTTCTTTAAGACCTGCCATGATTCCATAGGTAAAATTTAAATTCAATGCTTTTTCAAAAATTATATATGTATAGGAGGGGCTTGTGTTGTAGCAGTTATTATCTTAGGAAATGGATGCGACAATCCAAATTCAAATTCTGAACAAAGCTGTCTGCATTTCATGATGTGCTGATATCAAACTATAAGTAAAAAGTTGGGCAAATTGGGCTCTTTAAACTTGGTATGGCAAGCAGTCTAGGAGAAGGAGAACTCTGAATTCAAACCTGTTAAGCTCCAGTTAAAAGATTGACCATGTGTCTCATCCTGTTTATGGGACCGGGTGATAAAAACATGTCTTAATGTATGTAGATGTGTGGGTGAGTGTGTATGTGTGTGTGTGTGTGTGTGTATATATATATATATATATATATATATATATATATAACACTAAAAGAGGAGTTATATAGGTTTTTACCTTAGGGTCCTATGTATTTGCTCCCTGAAATATCTAACTGATGAATTTAATTGCATAGAAAATTCCTTTTTTAACTTCTTTACCCCAAACCTTTTATACACTTTGCCAAATCTGCATCTCTGCAGAGGGGTAAGACTTCCCTTAACAAGTATCCTGGATATGACACTAAACAATCTGATGGTGTGTCTCCCGTAATGCTGGAGCTTTGGGAAATGCAAAGTACTCCTTTATTACCATCGCTCCCAGGTCCACTCAGGCCTGGAGTGGTAGCACTTGGTAGGGTCCTATCTATGGGTTAAATAGAACAAAACTGTGTACTTATACTAAACATAATTGTTTGAAATAGGACTGTTTATATGTATAAAAATGGATTTGGCATTAAATAACCTATAATGGTTGATATACCATAAAACCAAACCAAATCTAAAGCCCTCAAAATTCACAATAGAAATCGAGCTTGAACTAATGTCAGTATACCCTCTGATAAAATTAATCTCCCCCATACACACATTACTTTACCTAACAATTTTTCCACTAACATCATAGGAAATAAATAAAGTTGGTATTAAAACTGTCACTATCCTTGATCTGATTTACTACACTCGAGTCCTTGATGCAACATAATTT
>CAUZXS010006285.1:32500-35000 GCA_963585895.1 Sepioteuthis lessoniana
TGAATGACATTGCCAAGTTTGGATATGATGGGTATCAGCGTAAGTACTTGCACAATAGGTCATTTAAGTAGAAATAGGTTGTATGGAAACTGCCCACCATGAACCCCTCTTCACAATCCATGTCACATTGTTTCTTGGTTTGATTTTGCCAAAACACTCTTAAACAGAAAAAATTGTTTTTGAGAATAAGTGTTGTTTACCAGCATAATGAATGAATAGAATCTTTCCTTACAAAAAATATATCTCTTTCTTCATCACTTCTCGAAAGGTCTGCAATTGACATAAGTGTGGGAGAGAGGGAGATGGAAGACCCGGACAAGGGCTGCTGTATTGACCTTTTCTTAACCCACATTGTGATTCCGTATTCAGGGCCTTATGTCTTTGCTTCTTTGACAAGAGGTTCTCAACTAGGGTATGCTAGGGCTGCTGCCACTTCACAACAGAGGGTGCCCAGCATGGCTTCTGCCCTGTCTTGGTTATGGCTCCAACTAGCTGACCGTGACTCCATGAATATAAAATTTCATAATGCCTACGTGTTTTCATTGTGATTCACATGATCTGCTTTAGCTTGTAAACCCACACAGCTGGAACATCCTGTCCCAGAAATCCTTACTTGATGGCTCTATCAAAGGTCAATATGCAACACAAGTACTATGAAGTGATGAAACAAAAATTGAACTGTTTGGACATAATGATGTACAGAAGATTTGGTGCAAGAAAGATGAGGCTTTCCTCCCAAAGAACACAGTTCCAGCATTAAATATGTTGGTGGCTTAATGATATTTTGAAATTGTTTTAGATCAAGAGGGACTGGACAATTAATTGCAATAATAGGAATATTGTATCAATATCAAAATTCTAGATGAAAATCTACAACTATCAGTGCAAAATCTTGATCTAGTTTGGCTATTTACTTTCCAGCAAGATAGTGATTCCAAACATGTCTAAATTAGTGATTGTGTGGCTTCAGAAAAAGATTACAATTCTGCCACAGCCTTCAATGAGTCCTGACTTGAATTGAAAGTTCAAATAAATCATTGGTTACCAAAAAACCTTCAGAAATTAATGTGTAACCACTGGAGAATGGAAGAAAATCCCTGAAAAGACTTGTTCAAATCTCCTCAAAAACTTTTGAGACAATTGCAGCAAATGATGAAGATAAAGGCCATGCTATTGACTATTGTGAAAATTTTTCATACTGTACGAATAATTATTTCTTTTCCTCTTTTGTTTATTTTTCTTCTCATATTTAGTAAATTTAAGCTATAGTTCTCAAAATTGAGTTTCATATTCCTTTTTTGTAATTAATAACATATAAGAACTCTGGCGTCATACACATTACATCTGGTGAGTATCAAGAATGTGGTAAAGTTTTCCACCTAAATGAAGTGATTGTCTCTTTTTTCCTGATACTTGTGTGTGGTTGAGCATTGACATGGAGAAAGAGGACATTATCAATTGGCAAGATTTAGCACCTTCAGACTATCACCTCTTCAGCCCCATAAAAGGCAGTAACAAATGTTATGCAAGATTAGTATGAGGCAGGGATGCATACTTTCATTTTAAGATAAAGCATTGCTCTTAGGAGAAACTGACTTTAATGAGAAGTAGGGAAGTGACCCATGGAAGACTAGCTTCATTTTAATGTATCTATTATGCCACCATTTACCCAGTGGGCTTGCAGGGTGCCAAGTCCACCAGTTAAAGCAGGGCATCGACGTTGGCTGTGGTCTGCCAAACGCTATTTAGTGTCACAGATATCACCTACTCCCAAACAGAACCACATTTTAAAGCTACTAGGCGATTTCTTGGTGAATTATTAAAAGTCAATACAGCTAACTGGCAAGCTTTCCCCCTCAAATACAAGGCGTTCGACAAACACAATTCTTCCACAAGAAAATAAGGACTCTGAACTGCCATGTTTTAGTTAACAGGATTAATAACAATATTCTTTCATTGCATAAAAGAAAGAAACAAAGAAACTAAAACAATTCAGGTAAAAGTCAGGAGCAAGAAAGTCTTTCTATATCCCAGAGGAGCCTCCACTAAAATATCCATATCCTAGACTAAGCCCCTCATAAAATATCTGTTTATGTTCTTGGTTTTTCGACAAACAAAGGCAACTCCTTATGTGTCTTCATCCCTCGAGGAATAAACAGCAACTAACTTATTTTCCATTGTTTTAAAATTCCCCATATGTTGATTTTTTTGGCGGGCTCTTCCTCAGTACCAAATATGGTCGAGGGATCTGCCTCTACGCAGACACATACATGGCTAATAGAGTGAGATCCTTCCATGCCTATCACACCTTGTAATAAAGAGAGGGTGGGAGAGAGAGAGAACTTCTCGCACTGCCACTATCCTGTAATTCTCACTACTATTGTCCGCTGACGGTCAAATGTATTAGGGTGTCATATTTCCTCATGACATATCGTATATGTTCCTTTGTTCGTAATTATTCCTGTTCTAAAAAAAAGGCATTACTTTCTGATTAAACCTC
>CAUZXS010006286.1:0-2500 GCA_963585895.1 Sepioteuthis lessoniana
AACGGACATCTTTCTATAATGCTTAAAACCCTTCACACAAAGTTGCAGTTTGCTGAACGTTTTTTTTACGTCATGGATCTGGCTCGACCGATTAGAGCAGGAATTGACTATAGATGTATATTCCCCAGTGTCAGTTATGTATAATTGCACATGGGACGACATTCCTGGGAATAGAAACAAATTATTTGGGAATAGGATTTGACAATATATAAATATATCATAACAGTATTAGTTGTCACTAAATCACTTAGTGAGTTTGTGGCGAGCCAAGAGCAATATGATATGGTGAGTGCAAAATATCTAGGATAGAGCTAAATAATAATAATAATAATAATAATAATAATAATAATAATAAAAATATATATATATATATATATATTTAATGCCATGGAAATTAGACTGCAATCCCTGGGTTTCAGGGAGTTTTTTTACAAAACAACAATGATCAGGCAGTTAACAAAATAATTTTTTTTCTTCATCATACAATTTGTAAAAGCACGTGTGATTACCTACCTTCATCAGCCGCCAACCAGGGTGATAACACAGTATTGGTAGCTCAAGTGGGTGCTGCCACTCCTGGCGGTACTAGACAGCTTCTGCCACAGGACAGGGTATTAAAAAGAAATATATATATATATATATATATATATATATATATATATATATATATACGCCAGATCAACTAAAAGCCGAGATTACATTGGACGTTCGTTCACTTCATTTTTAGTTCAGCTTGTGATTTAAAAACACGTTTACTTTCGGCTGTTGATGTTATAGCAACCGTTTCTTGACATTGCGTAATCACACGGGAATGGTGGTTCCGCGTACATTTCAATCATAAGCCAGGTAACAAAATAAATATATATATATATATATATATATATATATATATAACTAAGCACTCCTCATCAGCAAGCGTCACTAGTTAACATTTTTAAGCACAGTGTAATAGGTTTGAATTCTGAGTTTTCCTTTTTTAAAAAGGGGTGTCATAGCAAGTCTGACCTACTATCAGGCAAAACCGGAATAACTTGATTCATGCCCTCCTTAAGACTAATACGCTTTATTAGGAATACAGTCTTGTCCAGAATTTGATCTCAGATCACCGTTGCCATTTTCTACCACTTACAACGCCATTAAGATATGAACAGAATGAGATAACCACACGCACACACACACACACACACACACACACACACACACACACACATATATATATATATATATATATATACAGAGAGAGACAGATAAAATCATAGATAGGTAGATAGATAGATAAGGACTGAGCTGAACAGGCAGCTGAAAGTGCCGTCTGAAAGAGCGATGTGATGAAACTTAGCTATGATTGTTTGATATTTGTATTTAGGCCGAAATTCCATTCCTTCTAGAATATTTAGGGAGCGACAATATATTCATTTAACAATATTGAGAGATATACGCTTAATTTGGCCTTTCTTAGAAATAAAAGTAAACATTACTTTGAACCTAGTGTGTATACTTACAATTATTGACCGATTCAGTTAAGCTACAACAGAGGTTATCGGTCATCTCAACCGACAATTAATCCCTTAGCCACTGGTCCGATATTCATTCCTGGTATTTCAAGCTGTTAGAAATCACAACTGAAAGACGAGAATCGCAAAGCACTCTACAAACTTATCCTACCGTAAGAACTTGCCTAGCGTATTTGAAATATCTAATGGTACTCATCAGACGCCCATTAACGCCTGTTAGAGGGCGTTTATTATCATCGCCGGAAACGATGGCGTTACTGACAATTTTTCTAAAAGCCCCGGGTTTCCGTCCGATTACGGAAAAGGTACGTTGCAGTTTTTATCTTTCAAATGTATCGAATGCACCACTGACGCCCTCGGCCATAGCGAAACAAGTTCTCTGAAAGGTTGATACACGGGTGGCAGTCATTGTATGATTAGATGGTAATTTTTCAAGTCTCTGTCAATATGGCCTTTAAGCTTGTCTTGTTCGGTGGTAAAATTCCCATTGATTAAGGAGAAATTTATCAATGTCTGCCAAACTTACAAGTACTGAGCTAACTGAAAAATACTGCAAAATATCCCGAAAGTTGTAGTCATATAGTTTGGTTTATTAGTCCGTGTGCGTGTGTGTGAGTATATTTCTTTCTTTCTTAATATATATATATATATATATAATGTAACAGATGATTTTAGTTTTAATCATCATCATCACTCAACGAAATCCCCCCCAAAAAAAGACATTTCATATTCAAATCAAAATAAACCTTTAGGTATCATAAAGTTAGAAGACATTCTGATTGCAACAATCCATTTCCACCACCCCAGACCACTACTACCTTACTCACTCCTCCCTTCGTTCGTCTCACACTCTTCTTATCAACAGACAGCGGAAATATGTGTGAATATATAAAAATGCATGCCAGTACATACACAAACATATGTAGACATGTATGAACAAGCAATTATTCATACACAAATATACTAATATTCAATAAAACAAACTT
>CAUZXS010006286.1:7500-30000 GCA_963585895.1 Sepioteuthis lessoniana
AGAGTGCTCAATATCTAGGATAGAGCTAAATAATAATAATAATAATAATAATAATAATAATAAATATTTTATATATATATATATATATATATATATATATATATTTACTTCATGGAATTTAGATTGCGACCCCTGGGTTTCATGGAGTTTCTTGCAAAGCAACAATCATCAGGCAGTTAAGAAAACGAATTTCATTTTCTTAACTGCCTGTTGATTGTTGTTTTGCAAAAAACTCCATGAAATCCAGGTGTCGCAGTCTAAATTCCATGAATTAGATATATGTATATATCTAATATATATTTATTATATATATATATATATATATATATATATATATTTACAAATATACTAATCTCTCTGATGATGGTGCTTAGAATTTTTCGACTCTGTAGATTGCTAATACTTCTCTTAATAAAAGATATATAGAGTATGAAAATACACTTACCTGGTGGTATGCCTCAATTTATAGAGTTTTAGCAAGGGTAGAGAATCCTTTCCTTGACATTACTCCCAGTTCCACTCTGACTCTGGTTTGTGGTACTTGCAATGGCATCATTTTTGGTCAAACAGCCCTGTTAGAGATAATGCTTAAAACAGTTTGGAACTGCATTCATATTGGGCCAAATTATTAGGAAGATCGTTATTCATAATCTTCTTAACTTGACCCGATAATTCTTAACAGTTAAACCAACTTCCTATCATCCTCTGTGTAAACCAAGTATGTATTTTTTGAATTTAAAGCTTTTCTTTTTTCGTAGACCGGTTGATCATACCAATGTCAAACAACCCAATGCGCCCTACTATTTACCAATAACTGTAGACAGAATTGTTGAATTCATACATTTCCTAATACGAGGTGCATACGATAAGTGTCCAGACTTTTTCGTAAGGGCCTTTAAAATTGTCGGAGACTCTTGAAAATTCAGTAAGCCATTATTATACATCTTATGAGATGACTGACAAAGTCAGGTTCAAATGAACAGCTACAACAGAAATTGGAATACACCTTACTAAAGCCTGATTGTCACAGCTGGGGAATTTCAAAAGTGCAATCTGACACTTTCGAACGATATGTAATAAAATTGTGTTTTAACCTTGGAAAAAATGCCACCACAGAAACGTATGGGATGCTTCAGACTGCTTTTCGAGCATCATGCATGAATCGAGCATCAGTTTTTGAGTAGCATAAGAGATTCAAGGAAAGCAGGAAGTCTGTGAGGGATATTGCGAGGTGTGGGAGGAGTAAGGAAGTCAATACACCAGAGTTGGTTGGCCAAACGGTTAGGGTTACTATGTTGAGGTTTTAAGGGAGTTCAGGAAGAGAGTCCTAGGGAAGAGGCCAGCACTCTTCAAGTCGGGTCAGTGGCATTTCCACCAGGACAAAGCACCAGTCCACAACTCCTTCCTTGTTACAGACTATTTGAGCAAGATGGGCATCAAGATAGTTCCTACCGTTCCTATAGTTCAGAACTTGCGTCCTGTGACTTTTTTATTCTCTAAGCTCAGAAGCTGTCGTTATGAGACAATTGAGGAGATGAAAGAGGCTGTGACGAATGTCATTGACACGCTCACACAAGAGGACTTCCATTGGGCCTTCCAGAAGTTGTTGGAACGGTACAAAAAGTGCAATGCAACCGGAGAGGATTACTTCGAAGGTGACTAGAGTTTCATGTGTGTACTATCAATAAAAGTGCCCATACGAAAAAAGTCTGGAAACTTATCGTATGCACCTCGCATATTAGTTCAAAGTTAGATGAAAACAGTTCCGTCCAAGATTTGAACCCGGGTCGGCGATTCCACTTTTTGGGACAATAACCGTTACGCCACGAACGCTTCCAAACTTGGCCTAATCAGAATGACTCAGGAAGTGCAGAGCAGTGGTCAGATTATCGAACACCTACCATTGAAAGTCTTAAGTACCGTCGGTTAAAAAGATGTGAACAAGATAATCTAGACAGAATAATCTATCATGTCTTAACCTCTTCACAAAACTTAATCACTAAAGATTAGTTTGACTCAGAGCGAAGTACTTCATTTGGCTTTTCTTTTCTCAGCGCGGGAATCTAAATCTTAAATGTTAAAACCTTTGTTTTGATGCATTCAAGTCAGTCAGTGCCAGCAGTTTAATATGCTTTTGAACATTTGCTTCGAGCTGTGTTCGTAAACACAAAAGATATGACCAGAAGCGATGAGCGGTAAATTTGAGAAAAAAAAATTTTTATAAAAATAAAAAGTAAAAGAACGGGTAGGGCGAGGTATTCAGCTTATTCATGGATTTAGGTTGTTTATGCCGTGTAAAAGACAATAATCCAGAGGCAAAAGAGTTTATAAAAGAAAAATAGATATCTTGGATTAAAAATCGATAATGCAGTTGAAGCAAATATATTCAATTTGCGCAAATTAAAATGCTATAAAGTAAGCAGAAGGTGCCCGTGGTGTAATGGTTAGTGTCGTAAGAAATGGACACGGTGATACGAGTTCAAATCCTGGACGAGACTGATTGCATTTCACTATACCCTTGGGAAAGGTATGAATCCAATTATTCTCTCGCCACCCCCCAGCTATGTGTAAATAGTAGAACAGACTGGGTTCTTCAGCCTTGGTGTGGCAACTAGTGTAGGAGAAGGAATACTCTGTATTCAAACCTGTTAAACTCTGCTTAAAAATTGACCTTGTGTCATATCCTGCCCGAACGGAAGGGTTGGTAAATATGATAAAGTAAGCAGAATATTTTTCAAAAATTTCAAAACCGGCTCAGTGTTCGCCAATAGTCCGGGAGATCTGGGTTCAATCCCTGGTCACGTCATACTAAAGACTTTTAAAATGGTACTTGATACTTCCTTGTTTAACACCCAGCAATATAAGGGTAAAGTTGAGCAATCCAGGGAAAGGAGTAGCGCCCTCTCCTAGACGGCAATGTAGTAGCTATTGTAAAGGGAGCCTTCAGGCCGCCTTCGACAACGATTTAATACTTTACTTATATTTATATCTAGAATAAAGAAATTATTTTAGGTTAATCTCTTTAAACGCTTAATCAGATTAAGATTAGAATAATTCTACTTGAAACAAGATGTTAGGATTGTTTTACTCAACATACCACAATAAATCAAACTCTTGAAAAGAAAAGAAAATATCATGAGAATAAGTCATATCTATGTACCACATAGTCAAATAAAAACGAATAAACATAATTCAGAGTACTATGCCTAACGGCTCCGTACTAAACGAGGGAGAAACCACAGATATTTTTGTTCGAATTTCAAGTTTATTTACAACGTCGTCAGATCATTTTGTATATTTTCCTCATTCGTTTTCGTTTCGAAGAGGTTTCATCATTATAATTTACTCCTTCAGACAGTTTTTCACATCAGGTAACGCTTTCTTTCACTGAAGTTTGGGTGACAGCAAGTCTCCTCAAGTATCTAGGACTCTCCGCAATATTCTGACCGATCTTATAAATGCTATAATTTGAATGGTCTCCACTAGTCCTCTTATTTCTAAGTCCTCCATTCCCTTTAATAATCATTTGGTGACTGTACCAAGAGCACCAATCACAACTGGTATAAACGTCACTTTCATGTTCCCTAGCAAGGTCGAGGTACTTATCTTTCTTTTCATTTTCCTTTAATTTTACTCTGTAGTCAGCAGTGTTAGCAAAGTCCACAATTCTGCAAGTCCTCTTTTTTTTTGTATTATTAGTCGTCCGGCCGAGATTAGGTGATCCGTTTGTATGTCAAAGTCCCATAGGAGTTTATGTGTGTCATTCTTAAGGACAAATGCTGGTTTGTGCATATACGATTTGTTTGTATAGTCAACTTTAAATTTCTTTCGCAACTCCCAGTAAATCACCTTGTCGACCCAGTCGTTTCAAGTCTCATACTCCCACTGTGCTAATTTGCAGCATACGTTCCGTCTCTATCACCACATAACCTACGTTAGTTGTTTTATTGTATCTTATCTCCCCTCGCTTTGATATGATTGGTCCTTATGGCGTTGTTTTATGCAGCGATTGGAAGAGATTCAGTTTTTTTCTTAAGGTTTCCCTTTCTTTGCCACATCTACGTTTTCTCGTGTGAGGTGTTGCTTATTAGTCACTTAAAAAGTTCCTACAGTTGTTTTTCTTCCCATTTTTGTTGTCTGGTTATTTCCATTCTGTTGCTCCTCGTATTATCAATATTGTTTCTGGTGACTGTAATCCTTTAGTTACTGTGCCTAACGCACCAATCACAATTGGCACAATCGTTACTTTCATGTTCCACAGTTTCTTCAATTCTCTAACAAGGTCGAGGTATTTATCCTTCTTTTCACTTTCCTTCAGATTCATTCTGTGGTCCGCCGGGACAGCAAAGTTAACAATTTTGCAGATTCTCTTTCTTTTGTTGATTATTATGAGCTCTGGTCTTCTGGCCGGGATTATGTGATCTGTTTGTATGTTAAAGCCCCATTGGAGTTTATGCGAGTCATTTTCAAGGACAGGCGCCAGGTTGTGCATATACCATTTGTTTGTATGGTCGAATTGAAATTTCCTGCACATTTCCCAGTGGATTACCTTGTCGACCCAGTCGTGTCTCGCCTTGTACTACTTCTGTGCTAATTTGCTGCATTCGCTTATAATGTGATTGATCGTTTCGTCTCTGTCACTGCATAGCTTACATTTACTGTTTTGTTGCGTCTTATCTATTCTTGCTTTGATATGATTCGTTCTTATGGCGTTGTCCTGTTAAAAATTTAAACAAGCTTAATCAAATGTAAAATATAATTGTAATTCCGAAAATCATGCCTAATCACAATGACATCGTTGTAAAAATAAACTCTCGTCTTCTTATTTTACATGATAGATTGGTGGTATCTTATTGACTTGTAGTCTAAGTAATTCAAATAAGTCTAACCGTTAAATAGATAGAAAAATACCACAGAGTGTCACTCGGTATGAGTGACAGACGGTGAACCCAGGGGTAATTTTAATCCATAGTTATAATTTGCTTAAGAAGTCATGTGATCAGATGACTCAAGGAATACAGTCTGAACATTTTCTTGGCTTTCAGATGTCGACTTGCATTCGTTTGTATGTGTGTCCATATTTTTCCATTCATTGAACAACTTCCATATGCATAAGTGTATTACGTATAGAAGACAGCAATAGATTATTGAGTACACTAAAGTTGATTGCTGGTTATTCCTCCAGGAAAGAAATGTTCTCCGAATTCACAACTGAGATCCACTGAGAATGAAAGGATTTGGTGAATCGTCATTATCGAACACAATGAGTGCGGTTCGGACGATCAGCGGCCATCATAAGTTAGCAGAGGACTGTTCAATCAGGGAAGCCTGATTCTAAATATAAGCTGCTCAATTTATGACTTTGGCTCTGCAGAGGGTTAAGACTCCCTCAACGAGTGTCCTGTGGCTCAGTCAGCTGGGTCTGTAGAATACACCGACTGCTTCTCTGCAGAGGGGTAAAACTCCTACAACAAGTGTTCTGTATATGATACTAAACAATCTGAGGGTGAAGCTCCAGTAATGCTGGAGCTTTGCTGAATACGGAGTACCCTTTATTGCCTTCGTTACCAGTTCCACTCTGGCCCAGACTGGTAGCACCTGATAGAATCCAATCTGTGGGTCAAATAGAAACTAAGTGCTTATGCTAAACTGAATTGTTTGAAATAGAACTGTTTTGACTTTTGAAACTGCGTACTTATGCTAAACTGAATTGGTTCAAATAGAACTGTTTTACATTTAACTGTGTTTAAATAAATGACTGATGTTTAATTGAATTGTTTGTGATGCAGAGCAATATCTGAAACCATTAAACTTTGTTAAATCAACTTTATAGTTTGAAAAAGAAATGTTTTTGATATTTAAAATTCGTACTTATGCTAAACTGAATTGTTTGAAGTAGAACAGTTTATGTATAAAAATCGGTTTGGCATTATATAACCTACAATGGTTGATATGCTATAAAATCAAACTAAATAACCCGAACAATGAAGTGGGTGTCCTCGTGGTGTAATAGTTAAAGCACTGGACTGCAGAATCGTTGTAAGTGAGTTCGAACTCCAGTGGTGCTATTATGTTCACTTTCAGACCAATACCTTTTTGAAAAGTATGAACCCCTAATCCTCCCAGTTATGTGTCAAATAGTCGCACTGCTGTTCTTCTAGAAGGGTGGCTTTGGTATTAAATAACCCACAAAGTTGATATGTCATTAAGACAAAGAAACCAAACGAAACAATGAACTTTCAAATGAGTTGGCAAAGTAGATGGTTCGTAGAAGCAGCTTACTTGTGGTAGAAGGGATGGCGAGTTCGTGCCTCATCTGATGCTCATTCGTTATTCATTTTTCTGTTGTCGAAGCCAAGAATCGAATGAGTTGAAATATAAAGCAAGAATTAGGCAGACGAAAGATAATGTGGTTCAAAATCACAAATAATTATTATAGACTGAGACTCATCAAAAAAGATCGCATTCCGTTTGATTCGTATCAAGATATTAAAAATACCGCAATTATTTGTCTATGAGTGTTATGGTACCCATCCTGCTGTCGATAAAGAGCTCTTCCGTGACTATTAATACCCGGCACTATACTAATTCCTGGCAGTCGGATTTACTTCAATCACTTTGTTCATATGTTGGTTGGTTGGTTGGTTGGTTTATGTCATAAAACCCAATAAATCATTTCAACATTAAAACTGTATTTACACTTAACTGAATTGTTACATATAATTGAATAGTTTGAAATAGAAATGTTTTTAACCATTAAACTGTTTACTTATGCTCAACTGAATTGTTTTAAAAAGAACAGATTATTCACATAAAATAGATTTGGCGTTAAATAACTTACAAATCTATTTTATGTGAATAATCTGTTCTTTTTAAAACAATTCAGTTGAGCATAAGTACACAGTTTAATGGTTAAAAACATTTCTATTTCAAACTATTCAATTATATGTAACAATTCAGTTAAGTGTAAATACAGTTTTAGTGTCGAAATGATTCAGTTAAGCATAAGCACGCAGTTTAAATGTAAGTACGGTTTAATTGTCAAAAACATTTCTATTTCAAGCTATTCAGTTTATTCAAACAATTCAGTTTAGAATTAGCATGCTTTTAGTTCTATTTAACCCATTGATAGGACCCTATCAGGTGCTACCACTCCGGGCCAGAGTGGACCTGGGAGCGATGGCAATAAAGGGGTACTCCTCATTCCCCAAAGTTCCAGCACTGCTTGAACCTCACCATCAGATTGTTTAGTGTTATATCCAGGACTTGTTCATATGCTGTATTATACTTCGTTCATATATTTTGCTTCACGCAAACCCGAGTTGTGTTATTCCAACGGACCGTTTACTGGTCCACGATAATAAGAGGCACTATTTTTCGAGATTTAAAAGTTAAAGGAGCCTAACATATACGTAAAACTATATCAGTAATTTTTTTTTGGTCACATTTCTCACCATATTTAAGAGAAGATGATCTAACATGAATATACCGTGAATTTTGATTTACCAGTCGGCTTTTAAAGCCGAAAAATATATACACAACTAAAAAAGTCGACTTCAATGATCGGGTTAAAATACAGACCTTTTCTACGAGTGCTCACCAAGTAGAACACTACTATTAACAATCTATATACAGCACTTTCCACGTGCCAGACACGTTTCTAAGACTTTTGAATTATGAACGCTATGTGCACGTTTGTGTATCTTTTCGTTGTATATTTTTCATTTGCTCCTGTCATCTCAGCAAGCATCCATCACTATGTGTTATTACTTCACTAAAATATGACACGACATTTTAGATAAAAGTTACTTGAAAGTTGTTTTATTGACGATTAAAACCTTCATTCTACGTTACTCAAATGTAAATTTAAAGGTATTTTCTCATACATATTTATAAAGTTGACCTTCAGTTAACTTATATGCTTTTGTAGATGATATGACTGACCATTCTCCTTTTGGCTAACTGGGTAATTTTTAGCCCACTAGTAGCCTACTGTATTTTGTGGAGGTCGACCAATACAGCAGGTATATGTCTAACTTGGAATTTTGAGCCAAAATTCTTGCGGAAGTCTAAAACGCCGGAGTTTTCTGGTATATTTATAATCCAAACGAAAATTTTTAACGCCGGCACAGAGAAATATCCAATGGAACGTGTGTTTGTTCATAATTTTGTTTCTCCTGATGTCAGCTTATTTTCTCTGCAAGATTGTTGTTGTTCTTTTTTTTTTCGAGAATAAGTCCATGTATTTTTCATAAAATATTTTGCAAATTTTTTGCTACAAAGCATAGTAAGTAAAGTTGGCGACCGTAGTCGAGGGTGATCTGAAGGCTCCCTTTTCAATAGCTACTACACCAATATTTAGGGGAGGGCGCTACTTGTTTCCCTGGATTGCTCCACTTTACCCTTAATCCATACCTTTATAATGCTGAGTGTTAAGCAAGATAGCATCAAGTACCATTTTTTCAGTCTTTGGTATGACTCGACCTGGGATTGAACCCTGGTCTCCCGGGCCATTGGCGAACAACTTCATATTTTTAGTCAGTATAAAAAAGTTAAGTTGTCTCCCTTTAGTCGAGGGCGACCAGAAGGCTCCTTTTCAAATAGTTACTACACCGAGGTGTAGGGGAGGGCGCTACTTCTTTCCCTGGATTGCTCCACGTTACCCTCGATACTTTTCTTATATTGCTGAGCGTTAAGCAAGGAGGTATCAAGTACCATTTTAAAAGTCTTTGGTATGGCGTGACCTGGGATTGAACCCAGGTCTCCTGGACTATTGGCGAAGACTCTACCCACAAGGCCAATGAGCCCGTATTTAGTATAAGCTGATAAAAAAAGTTAAACAAATCCTAAATTTATGTTAAATTTACTGGCTACCAATTCTTAAAAGTCTGTGCGTATTATACACCAAATTTTTTCCGACAAAATTTTGTTGTCTTATATATGGGTACTTGTTATACACAAATAATTACGGTACTCTCATTTGTATGGTTTAAAACTAAAAGAAAATTTCCACCTCTTGGCCTCTACCTTGTATATCAAAGTCTGCATTTTTATGTCGTATTATCTTCGACAGTATGATAGGCATAATAAAATGGGTGATGGGTTGGGGGAAGATCGCTGCCTACAATCGTGTAAAGCGGTTGGCACGGATTTAATAGCTTTTAATCCGGGAGGGGCGTTACCGTCTCATTTTCCCGCCAGCCAAAAATCCTTGTAGATTAAAAATGTCTGACGATAAGAATTTGTGCCTGCTAGAGAAGACAAGGGGAAAAAATGAAGACGATTTTCTGATTATTTTCGCGACTTTTCTGATCGAAATCTTAAAAACCGAAAAGGGCCAAAAGAAAGAAAAAAGAAACAATTTTCAAAACTGACATAAATCACTACGACAGCGCGTAACAGGGATTAGTTTAGTCCGGATATGAGATAGAACATAGATTTATGAATTGGGCGATCAGACCGTTGTTTTCACAGATAGATAGATAGATGGATAGATGGATATTGACAATATCCATAGATAGATAGATAGATAGATATGAAAACCTAAGATTCATTAATAAACAGACTAATAGATGGATATATATAAATTAATACACACACACACACACACACACACACACACACACACACACACACACACACACACACACACAGAAGCACACAAACACACACACACACACACACACAGATAGATAGATAGATAGATAGGAATATCTAAGATTCCTGAATAAAAGAAACTAACAAACAGATAGATTCATATAAAGACACACACACACACAGAAGCACACACATAGATAGATAGATAGATAGATAGATAGATAGATAGATAGATAGATAGATAGAAACTGACAAAGAGGTACCGTGATAGATAGATAGATAGATAGATAGATAGATAGATAGATAGAAACTGACAAAGGGGTACGTACGTAGATAGATAGATAGATAGATAGATAGATAGATAGATATGAACGAGCTAAGGAATAGAGAGAAACATAAACAGATCGATCGATAGATAAATAGGCAAATACTTATAAACAAAGAAGTGATAGATAGGTAGATAGATAGATAGATAGATAGATAGATTATGAACAAGACAGATTCGTACAATTCGTAACACTTGGGTGATTCGTAGATTTTAACTGTTTGCGATACAAATAAAAATTGATATTTTAAAAATATCTTTTATTAGCATGTCCACACTTCTAATGATTTTTTTTCTTTTATTTGTGCCAAAAAAGATTTGTACACACACACACACACACACACACACACACACACACACACACACACACACACACACACACACACACACACACATATATATATTGTCAATGTCGATTGCACTCAGATAAGGTATCAACTTGGATGTTTTCAAACAGTTTCTTGTTTTCTTCTGAGTAATCTTTTTTGGTGTTATCGGTAGAAAATTGATACATTTAGTTACAGTATGTTCACTGTCATTTGAACTCTACTAGTATGGAACGTACACTTAGAGTAAAAAAGACTGGATGAGTTAAGTATGACCTATGCCGAATCTTGATAGTATCAACATTAGGATGATTACGATAGATAGATAGATAGATAGATAGATAGATAGATAGATATTGAGAAAGAGGTACGTAGATAGATAGATAGATAGATAGATAGATAGAAACTGACAAGGAGGTATATAGGTTGATAGATGTCAACTGTCTGATAGATAGATAGATAGATAGATAGATAGATAGATAGATAGATAGATGTGAACGGACGAACGGATAGATAGAGATATAAATAAATCTATGGATCGATAGATAAATAAAGTATAAACAAAGAGGAGATAGATAGATAGAGAGATAGATAGATAGATAGATAGATAGATAATGAATAGACTAAGATAGATAGATAGATAGATAGATAGATAGATAGATGTGCACAGACTAAGGGATTGATCGATCGATTGATCGATACATTCAAACCAAGATCAATTTATTAATCGCAAAACAAATCGGTTGACTTGAACAGATTTTCTGTAGCAATGACAATTTAAACAGATTATTGCGTAGATAGATAGATAGATAGATAGATAGAAAGGAAGGAAGTAAAAGATTGAGGGAGATATACCGACAGATAGACAGATAAACAATAAAGAAAGCAAATTGGGATAATAAATTTGACATTATTTCCTTTGGTACCTTTCTTTTTTGTTTTATTTTACTTTTTGCTCTTATTTCATTTGTTTTTCTGTCTCTGCTTCCGATTCATCCCGTCTTATATAGTCTTCAATAGGACAGATTGGCTTTCACCCGAAATCGAACCCGTTACCTGAAGAGTGAAACTTACCAGCTAACCTATGCACTACAGCTAGTGTACACACTTGCACCTAACTGCATTATTTGGGCTGCCAGCCAGGCTGGAACTCACTTTTCATAGAACTAGTCACGCGGGATGTGTTTGACTAATTGTAAAGTCTATCATGTCGGACAATCAAAGCGGAAATATCTAATTAGTGTTCTTTTTTGTTTTTATTTTTTTATTTTTTCGTGTTTTCTTGATTTGTTATGGAAAGAAGGAATAATTAATTCGTTCGATTCCCTTATCCGTTTTATAGTCGAACCAGCAAAGGAAACGCCGGGAAGATGATTGATTACGCGCATATTCTATATCCTATGCGAAATAATTATTGATTGATTGCAGTGATAATCGATATCTATTGATTTTGATGTTTGAAAACGAGCCGATGTACCAATACAACCCAGTCTTATTTTGTCGATCCTTATTACTTCTTTCTCTCCCTCACAATCTCCCAACTGGGAGCTATATGGCTCCGAGAAAATTGCTGCTGCCTGGGGTAACCTGATCGAAATAGCATATACTAACCCATATAAGTAAAAAGTAAAGTTCGAGGTGTAGGGGAGGGGGCTGCTCCTTTTTCTGGTTTACGCCCAGTTTAAATGTCAAAGTGTTCTATGTGACCAATAGATAGGACACTTTCAGGTGCTACCAATGCGGATCAGAGTGGACCTGGGAGTGATTGGAGTCAAAGGGTACTCCGCATTCCCCAAAGCCCAAGCATAACTTTAGCCTCACCATCAGATAGTTAGATGTCACAAATAAAGTAGTAAAGTTGGCGACTGTTGTCGAGGGTGACCCAAAGGCTCCCTTTTCGATAGCTACTACACCAAGGTGTAGGGGAAGGCGCTACTCTTTTCCCTGTATTGCTCCACTTTACCCTTGATCCTTACCTTCAAATGCTGAGTGTTAGGCAAGGCGGGATCAAGTAACATTTTTGAGTTTTTGGTATGACTCGAGCTGGGATTGAAACCCGGTCTCCAGGAGCAATGGCGAACACTATTCGAATAATCATCATATGATATGTTGATAAATTGTCCAAGAGTAATGATTCGGTTTGGGGTTTTATTTTTAATAGTATATCCATCCTTGCGGATTATTTGATGCCAAAGGGATCCTTTCAAAAGAAAAGCAGTGATAGGATTTTTTTTTTTATTGCTGGTGGATAAGGCGGTTCATGCTCTTTCGTTCGGTTTTAGACCGAAAGTGACCATAATAGCCCAGCTAGGTTTCGAACTCACTCACTTTTAGACCGCTGCTCATTACTTCAGCCATTTCACCATGGAGACTCTATTAAATATGCGATTAAAATTATAACTATTTATGTTTTTAAAGTTTTACATATATTTGATATCAAATATTCCGTCTCATACAAATGATTTATTGCCAATTATAAAGTTACAAGTATTCTTATCAAATACAAATAATCAATACGCACTTATATAGTTTCAAGTATTCTTATATAATACAAATAATTTATAATTTATACCCAATTATATTGTTTTTAAATATTCTTATCTAATACAAATAATTCATACCCAATTATATAGTTTCAAGTATTCTTATCAAATACAAATAATTTATACCCAATTGTATAGTTTCAAATATTTTTATCTAATACAAATAATTCATACCCAATTATATAGTTTCAAGTATTCTTATCAAATACAAATAATTCATACTCAATTGTATAGTTTCAAATATTTTTATCTAATACAAATAATTCATACCCAATTATATAGTTTCAAGTATTATTATCTAATACAAATAATTTATACCCAATTATATAGTTTCAAGTATTGTTATATAATACAAATAATTTATACCCAATTATACAGTTTCAAGTAACTATTTCTATTTGTTAATGATTATCGTTCATTTGCCGAAACCTGGCGTAGTGGCTCATGTGCTAGACTGCAATATCGCTGTAAGCGAGTTCGAACTCCAGTTGCGCAATAACATTCACTTTCGGACTAATACTCTTGAGAACGGTATGAGTTAAACAGTACTTTTTCTGTTCTTTTAAAAGAATGGCTTTGGTATCCAATACCCCATAAAGATTGATATGCCATCAAATTAAAAACAAAAAATATATATTATACAGCACCAAGTACACCTAATTAATAGCGATAATTTGTCTAGATTTACGTGTTGCCATCAATAGGTTTCCAGACTTTTTTGTACAGGCATTTAAAATTGTCGTTGACTCTTAAAAATCCAGAATCTTATTGCTATACATTGATTGAGATGACTGACCATTTTTTATGATTTCAGGTTCAAATGAACAGCTACAGCAGCAATTGGAATACACCCAACTAAAGCATGATGGTCACAGCTGGTGAAGTTCAAAAATGCAATCTGGACGTGAGGACACTTTAGAAGAACGATATTCAATAAAATTCTGTTTTAAACTTGGAAAAAATGCCGCCAGAGAAACGTATGGAATGCTTCAGACTGCTTTTCGACCATCTTGGATGAATCGAGCATCAGTTTTTTAGAGGATTAAAAGATTCAAGGAAGGTTGGGAGTCTGTGAGGGATGATGAGAGGTGTGGGAGGACTAAGAAAGTCAATACACCAGAGTTGATTGGCCAAAGGTTTAGGGTTAGGGTTATTATGTTGAGGTTTTAAGGGAGTTCAGCAAGAGATTCCGTCGGAAGGGGCCAGCACTCTTCAAGTCGGCTCAGTGGCATTTCCGCCAGGACAATGCGCCAGTCACCAACTCTATCCTTGTCACAGACTATCTGACCAAGATGGGCATCAAGACAGTTCCTCACCTTCCCTATAGTATAGACCTTGCTCTCTGTGACTTTTGTTTATTCCCCAAGCTCAGAAGCTGTCGTTATGAGACAATTGAGGAGATGAAAGAGGCTATGATGAAGGTCATTGACACGCTCACACAAGAGGACTTCCATGGGGCCTTGCAGAAGTTGTTTGAACGGTACAACAAGTGCATTGCAGCCGGAGGAGATTACTTCGTGTGTACTATCAATAAAAGTGCCCATACGAAAAAAGCCAGGAAACTTATTTAATGACCCTCGTATATGTTCTCAATTATTCTTATTAAATGCTTTTAATTTTTACATAATTCTTTAATTTCAAGTATTCTGGTATTTGCTGTTGCATACCACAGTTTATTTTCATTTTTTCTAATACTTATCGTTACCTATATCTAAACCACATGTTTTATTGTATATTAATCGTTGTAACCGTCGAAATAATTGAACAATATATTTAGTTAGATGAATGTCAATTGTTTGAGAAAATGATCTATCCTCAAACAATACCCTTATTTGTTGTAACCGTCAAAATAATTGAACTATATATTTACTTAGATGAATGTCAATTGTTTGAGAAAATGATATGTCCTCAAACAATACCCTTATTTGTTGTAACCGTCAAAATAATTGAAACATATATTTACTTAGATGAATGTTAATTGTTTGAGAAAATGATCTATCCTCAAACAATACCCTTATTTGTTGTAACCGTCAAAATAATTGAAACATATATTTACTTAGATGAATGTTAATTGTTTGAGAAAATGATCTATCCTCAAACAATACCCTTATTTGTTGTAACCGTCAAAATAATTGAACCATATATTTACTTAGATGAATGTTAATTGTTTGAGAAAATGATCTGTCCTCAAACAATACCCTTAATCGTACCCTAAAATAAAGATAAACTCGTTATGATAGCAGAGAACGTTGCCAGCGAATTCAGTTCGGACTGAATGATCCAAATTATTGTAAGTTTACTGAAGTATAACATTAAGTCGTTGCCATCTGTAAATTTTGAGTGTTTTATTAGTATGTATTTTCAAAAGGAAAACTTTTCCAAGTAATTTTTTTAATCGACGAAACGTACAATTCACTTCAAATGAAAAACTTGATAAATGATTGGTGATTGTTTTCTTCCCATCAATTTATTTATTTTCAACTAAACCTATCAATTGATCGATCAAACTATCTATATTTCGACGTAATTCTATCAATATCAATCTTTCTATCAACATATATATGTCGATATATATGTATATAATTCTATTCAAATCTATTTATCTATCTATCTATCTATCTAGTTCAGTCTTGTTCAGTCTTTTCATATTTATTTATTTATCTACGAAGATCATTAAATAAGTTTCCATTTTTTGCATTTCTGAAATTCACCAGCTGTAACAATCAGGTTTTGATTGAACCTAAAATCATAAAAATTGGTCAGTCATACTGAAATTTTAAGAGTCTACGACAATTTTAAATGCCTGAACAAAAAAGTCTGGAAACTTATTGAATGCACCACGTATCTATCTATCTATCTATCTATCTATCTATCTAGTTCAGTATTTTCATATCTATCTATCTATCTATTTAATGTAATGTAATTCATATCTATCAATCTATCTATCAATCTATGTTTAGTTTTTAAATGTCTGTTTTAAACTGAAGTTCTCAGGGGTAGTATAGTCAAACATTAAAGACAAGGTTATAATTTTTTCAAATTTTTTAGATTTGGTTGGTCTTCATGAGAAAAACGGTTTTCTATTCCGGAAGCTTGGACCGTATATATTCAAGGAAGCAATCAGAAGATAGATCATTTGCAAGAGAGAGAGAGAGAGAGACAGACAGAGACTGAGACAGAGACAGAGACAGAGAGAATAATTTGAGCTTTAGGTGGTAAGTAGTACTTGTTCACCTGGAATGAAATATTTTTGCTGTTGGATGCTGGGATAGCGAGCTTCATCGAATCAGCACCCAGATCCATACTGCGAAATGTTACCTCCACCTTCCTGCGGGTAAACCAGGAAAATTGTCATCTCGTGGAAATTCTGAAATCGTTTTTTATTTGTTTGTTTGTTTGTTCGGGTTTTATGGCATATAAACCTTTGTAGGGAATTTAATGCCAAATCGGTTTTTGGTATAAAACCCGATTTGGCATTGCATTCATATAAACAGTATGAGTACATAGTTTAATTGTCAAAAATAATTCTGTTTCAAGCTATTCAGTTTAGTCAAACAGTTCCTATCCAAACAATTCAGTTTAGTATAAATCTAGTTTTTGTTTATACACAATTAAGTGTCAAAACAGTTCTATTTCAGACAATTCAGTTAAGTATAAGTACAGTTTGCATGTCAAAATCAAGCAAATCAGTTTAGCATAAGTACGCAGTTGACATGTCAAAACAGTTCTATTTTAAACAATTCAGTTTAGCATAAGTACGCAGTTTTAATAACAAAACAGTTATATTTCAAGTAATCCAGTTTAGCATATATACGCAGTTTAGTTCTGTTTCACCCTTAGATAGGAGCCTATCAGTTGCTTCCACTCTAGGATTGAGTGGACCTGGGTGCGCATTTCCCAAAGCTAAAGCATTACTACAAACTCACCATCAGATTGTTTAGTGTCATATCCAGGACACTCGTTTGGTGGCGGTGGGAGGTCTTACCTCTCTGCAGAGAAGCAGTCGGTATGTGTTGAATATATGGAGATTGTTTGAGATTACGAGGATCATTGAATAAGTTTCCAGACTTTTTTCGTAGGGGCACTTTTATTGATAGTACACACATGAAACTCTAGTCTCCTTCGAAGTAATATCCTCCGGCTGCAATGCACTTTTTGTGCCGTTACAACAACTTCTGCAAGGCCTCATGGAAGTCTTCTTGTGTGAGCGTGTCAATGACCATCGTCACAGCGTCTTTCATCTCCTCAATTGTCTCATAAAGACAGCCTCTGAGCTAAGGGAATAACCAAAAGTCACCGGGAGCAAGGTCTGGACTATATGGACGGTGAGGAGCTGTCTTGATGCCCATCTTGGTCAAATAGTCTGTGACAAGGATAGAGTTGTGGACTAGTGCATTGTCATGGTGAGAATGCCATTGAGCCGATTTGAAGAGTGCTGGCCCCTTCCGACGGAATCTCTTGCTGAACTCCCTTAAAACCTCAACATAGTAAACCTAACCCTCACCCTTTGGCCAATCAACTCTGGTGTATTGATTTCCTTACTCCTCTCAAATCTATCATCATCCCTCACAGACTCCTTACCTTCCTTAAATCTCTTATTCCACTCAAAAACTGATGCTCGATTCATGCAAGATGCTCCAAAAGCAGTCTGAAGCATTCCATACGTTTCTCTGGCGGGATTTTGTCCAATTTTAAAACAGAATTTTATTGAATATCGTTCTTCTAAAGTGTCCTCACGTCCAGATTGCATTTTTGAACTTCACCAGCTGTGACCATCAGGCTTTATTAGGGTGTATTCAAATTGCTGCTGTAGCTGTTCATTTGAACCTGAAATCAGAAAAATTAGTCAGTCATCTCTTAAGATGTATAGCAATAAGATACTGAATTTTCAAGAGTCTACAACAATTTTAAATGCCGGTACAAAAAAAAAAAAAGGATTGGAAACTTATTGAATGCACCACGTATATCATAAAAGTCTCTCCCATTGGAGTGATAATATTTTAAAAATCACCCTGTATATTTGGGAACAAACAGATTTTTAAAAACTTCAAGTCTAACTTTATATTTGATTCAGTATGTTTTCCGGTGGACAATTGATTTCCTTTTAGAAACAATAGGAAGATAAAGACTTCAATTCACCGGCGAGACTGGGAAGAATACGACGAAAACAGCAAACACGCAAACATTCCACGAATTAAATATTTTACCAAATCGCGCAGTAATCTAACTTTTAATTACCAAAATTAATAACGTTCAGTAATTAGTCAGATTCTTTTGTTTGCTTTCCTGACAACAGAGAAAAATCGAATCGCTATCGCCACTATCTCCGCACTAGTTGATCAATTATTGTTCTCAGACGGCGCCAGGGAGAACGAAGAGCGGGAACAGTTCCGAGTGCAATGTCCACGATTACGTAATGGCGAAAAACCAGCCTGAAATCTTGGCCCTGACTCAAGAGAACTCGAAAACAAGCCAGAGGTTCTCTTTCGGAAACGAGTGCCTATCATTATCTCTGAACAGTGATTTGCAAGTAAACTATAATGGCGTCTATTGACAATAGACCGAATGCGATCGGAGAAGGTGAAAAATACATTTATAATAAACGGAAAAGACATCCAATGTTATTTTATATCCATTCGTCACTTCTTTTAAATTCCTGCCACTCTATTTTAATAGATGTTTATAAAGTTTAACTTAGTCTTACAAAAGGTTATATATATATATATATATATGAACACTAGGGAAAGGAGTAGCCCCCACCTCGGCTAGACCTCGGTGTAGCAGTTAATGAAAAGGAAGCCTTCTGATCACCCTTGACAACGGTTGCCAACTTTACAATAATCAAGTCTTGCTGATAACAAGAAGATCCCCTATTCTCTCTCACTCTTTCTGTCCTACCTAAACCGTCTCGATCGTACATCACTTTAGGCAGGTCCTCAAGACTGCGTTCAGTGTCCGGCAGTGCAAAGCCGTCTTTGTTTGGCTTACGGGGATGGTATTTGAGATGGGAAGTAAGTTGTCATACGGCTGCTGCTTTGCGGGATCTTGCTTCCAGGATTTGTTCGAAGCGGTATGCAGCATCCATCTGTAGTTGCCATGTAGCTTTTTCTCAATGCGTTTTCTCGGCACGCAGGTGGTGCATCCATGCATTTGTGCCGACATCAGCTATAACATATTTTGTCAGTGATCACACGTACACAAACACAAAAACACACCCACATACACACACCGACGTATATATATATATATATATAGGGTGCAGAAGCAAAATATGTCTGATTTATCCTATTTTTGAAAAAAATGCGATAAATCTAAATTTTTATTGTTCAATCATGTTTTACTAAAAATTTAGCCCAATATGAGTGAGCAAGAAAAGAAACGACATGCAATCTATGATTCGCTAAACGCCGAAACTAAACCAAAGAAAAACAATCTGAAATAAACGAAGTTTCTTTATGGCCTCCATCAAACGTTGACCTTTATCTCCTATATGTAGCGTTTTCGAAAACAAAACATATGTAACTTCACATCCAAATATTGGTTCGCTTAAGACTGCTCAATAGGAGGAATGGAATAAAATATCTGAAGAATTTATTTTGAAGGCATGCAAATCATTTCGAAGACATGTTGATAGAGTAATTGAAAAAAAAAATGGAGACCATATTGAGTAAATTTTCTGTTTTGTATCAATCTTCTTATTTTGTTGTTTATTTTCAAGATTAGAATAAATCTTGTTTTATAATATAGTCGTTTATCAATTTACTGAAATATTCATTATTTTGCTTCCTTATCCTGTGTTATATAACGTATGCCATGGATTTTAGGTTCGTTCTTAGTGACCCCGTGTGCTTTGACAAGCTGTTACGTTGTGGTTAGTAAACAGTAAGATGACAGCAGGATCAGGGCTGTTGGGTACAACAGGTGTGTAACCGGAAGGAGACCAAGTGATGAGAACCATGCGGTCAGATTTAGACTGAGTGCCGAGAATCGCAGTCGAGCGAGGGACACGTAGCCGATCAGAGGCGTCTCTGACGAGCTTGCAAGGGGGTCCAAACATTGGCACCCCTTGGTTCCTGGAAGAATATATGGGGAGAAGTCCACTCTCTGAGTATATGTCCCTCCACCCATCCCTCACACATCACAGAAACATTCACCCTTTTAAGAATAAAGTGTAAGAGATATATATTTTTATAAAGAAGTGTGTTCGTTCGTTCATTGAAGTTTGTAAATTATGTTTGATTATGTTTCCGCTTATATTTGTATTACGGCTATACAACACCTTATATCTGTGTGTGTTTGTGTGTGTGTGTGTGTGTAGTATTAATATACCAATGTACGTGAAAAATACGTTCGTGGGTGTCTTCGCTGCAACTGTAAATTAGGGACTGGAGAATATTCAATCAATTTCCATTATCCAAAGTAACCAGCCTGGTACTAAGCTGTTATGAGTCGAAATTTGATTCTCACAGTCATTGCTTTTAAGTTCATCATATTGACTGTCAAAGATTCCTGTAGAATATCATGGTTGAACTGCTTGGAAAATTGAAAATTTTTTTCGCGTATTTATAAGATTCCTATCTTGAAAAGTGGATCAACATAGATGTCTGTATTTGAGGCGGACATCAAGGTATACACTCAAAAGTGGTTTTGGGGTCAATAGGAAGTTTGGGCTGATTGTAGTAATTTTCTGCTTTTTTGGATCGAAAAATTTTACAAAATTTGACTGTTTGCGTTCTGATTGAAATATAGAGTTGTCCAGGAAACTATCTTCAGCCAAGATATAGGAATGGAATTTGACATCGAAAAGTGCGCCGTGCCGATTAAGAATCAAACTGAAAAGCAGAAGCAATGGAGGGAATAGAATCATAAAACCCAAGAAAAAACTGACAACATTCAGAAAAAGAAGATGAAACTACACAAACCGGGGAATATTAAGTGCAGACATCATCAAACATATAGCGATGAAAGAAAAACGTACTAAATAAGAATGAGAAAACTTCTCAACCTTAAACTCTGCCGCAAAAATCTCATCAAAGGAATAAATACTTGCACAGTCATCTTTCTAGAACACCCAGGATTATTACTAAAAAGAACAAAGAAGGAGCCCTATATATATATATATGTATATATATATATTGATTCTGGCTCATTGGTCTAGTCTTACCAAAGACTCAAAAAATGGTACTTGTAACTGCCTTGCTTAACTCAGTATTATTAGGTAAGGATCAAGGGTAAAGTGGAACAATCCGAGGAAAGGAGTTGCGCCCCCCTTACGCCTCGATGTCGAAGCTAATGAAAAAAGAGCCTTCGTATCTGTATTTGTCGTACGCCTCTGGACGAGTGTAGCACAAAGCATTTTTTTAGGTGGGTCTGGGGAGGGAGCTTTCATGTCAGCCTCGACTAAGATCGCCAACTTATATATATATATATATATATATATATATACGATTTGGCATTAAATAACTTACAAGGGTTGATATGGCCTTAGACCCAACCAACCTAGCCTATTCTTGAAAAATAATATATTTGTTTTTATATTTTTGAACATTTTTGATCGTTACTACTGGAACAGGATCTTCTGAGACAGGAATGTTTTCTTTTAGTTGGAGCAAATAAATGGACTAGGTGGAGGCGAAATATCAAATCTAACATCCCCAATGAGGCTTGATCTTAAAACTGGAGCAATTATCAGCAAGACAAGATTTCTCTCCAACGTGGCCTTCTCGCTTTCTGATTTCTTTCCTCGTAGAAAGAACGTGTTAAAAGAAACTTTTTTTGTTTCGCCTCCCTCAGCAACTGTGAATATGTGTACCAACCACCCTACCCACGGGTTATATTCCCCTATGGTCACGTGCGGCCGACCTCAGCGTTCTACCGACCAAACGATAATCTGATGTGAAGTCTTTGTAATATTACACACTCACAGTGACATATTTTCCTTTTGGCGATCACGAAATTGTTGACAGCAAATCTTTAGCTTGACTTGCGAAGTTAATAGCACTTTGCTAATTATCGAGTGAATAATATCGCACTACAATAACGTTTCTGAATGTGATTCTTTCTCTGACTGCTATTTCAATTCAACACGTGGACTGGATTCTCATTCGTGGTAGGACTTCCTCGATTTTATTCCAAACGCCGGGAATTGGAGGCAGATTTATTTTCTTTCTTTGTTTTAAATAGTATATCTAATGTCGTGGTTTATTCAATGCCAAGGCCTTTCTTGTAGAAAATCAGTAGTAGTACTATTCAACCCATAGCTGGCAGATGGATAATTGGGTCCATAGCTTTCCTAAGGATATTTGTCTGAATGCAAAAGTACGAGGTGCATACGATAAGTTTCCAGACTTTTTTCGTATGGGCAATTTTATAGATAGTGCACACAAGAAACTCTAGTCCCATTCGAAGTAATCTCCACCGGCTGCAATGCACTTGTTCTACCGTTCTAACAACTTTTGGAAGGACCCATAGAAGTCCTCTTGTGTGAGCGTCACAGCCTCTTTCATCTCCTCAATTGTCTCATAACGACAGCCTCTAAGCTTAGGGAATAACCAAAAGTCACCGGGAGCAAGGTCTGGACCGTAGGGATGGTGAGGAACTGTCTTGATGCCCATCTTACTCAAATAGTCTGTGACAAGGATGGAGTTGTGGACTGGTACATTGTCATGGTGGAAATGCCACTGACTCGATTTGAAGAGTGCTGGCCTCT